>SNQJ01S0106246.1:30173-41459 GCA_010110895.2 Picea sitchensis | reverse complement strand
AATTAATTAATTAATATCACCAAATGATTTGATGAAAATGAGAAACCAACCAAGATATTATTTGATGAAGTATTGAACACATTATTCAAAATAGGCAAACTTGCTAATGAGCAAAAGAATAAACACATAATCATAATTTAAACAAAAGTAAACATTTGATAAAAAATTAACGTTTTTGTTTAAATTGAGATTTTTATGCTCCTTTTTAACTTTTGACATATACTCTTGTAATAAATGACTCATACTAAAGAGAATGTCTTAAGTTTGTCTCAAATCAAGCCAAGGAATGGAACTTATTTGAAAAGGTTGATTCTGTAGCTCATTATAATTATCAAGATTTTAATAGGGGCCCTTTAAATTTTGTAAAAATATAAGGGGAGTTGTTGGGGCCCAACAGTAGTAAAGGTTGAGATCTTCATCACTCTTGGTAAACCCAAAACTCATCATATGATTGTCTATTATGGCATACCATGCCTTGGGTGCCTTCTTAATCATGTACAAAGATTTCTTCAATTTGCAAACATGGGACTCCTTCCTATGGATTGAAAAACCTGGTGGGTGCTCTATGTGCACTTCTTCTTCAATTGCACCATTCAAGAAAGTAGTCTTGACATCCATCTGGTGTAATTTCCATACCATAAAATAAGCAATATAAATAATAGACTTAATGGAAGTGTACCTTTCTACTAGACCAATGTCTCGTCATAATCTTCTCCCTCTTTCTATGAGAATCCTCTAGCCACAAATCTAGCTTTGTACTTCTCTATGTTTCCATATGAAACATACTTGATCTTTTAGATCCACTTGAAAGTCACCATTGACTTCCCTTCTATTCAATATCCTCCACCTCTAACCTTGAATCCAACTACCTCTATCACCAGATTAAGTCTTGTTGTCTAGTCTGCATTACTGGATGCTCCCTCTAAGACAAAATTCATATCCCAATCATCTTTACTAGATGCCTCCTATGTTATTGTAGCAAAGTCTACTAAAACAAGTGTGTCCTCCTAGGAGATATCACATCTCCTAGAGGCATCCTCAACTCATAACACCTATCTATCAGTCCTAGAAGATCTCTCTCTTCCACTTGAATCCAAGGGGAAACTCCCTATGAATGATTGGTTGTTCCTCTGAGTCAATTGAATCTCTCTAAGATTGGGCTCACTCTTAGTCTATATGTTCCTTATGGAACTTGACTCACTCTGAGTCTATACAATCTTGGATCCATCTGCTCCCTCTGCATTTGCTGAACCTGAGGGATGACTCCCTTTTAACTATGGATCCTTATGAGATGGTACTTGGTGGGGCCATATTCCTCACCCCTGTTGGATCCATATACTCCTCTTCATGATATGTCTCATCAATGCCATATAACTACATGCCATTTGCATCCTGCAAAGTACCATGGGACCATGTTGTTTTCCTGTAACGTCTCTAGGTAGATCCACTAGCTCTGATGTCTCTACCAACTCTTCCTAATGATATGAAGAGTTAACAATTGAACTAGAGGGATATGTATAGTCATCCTTTGTATACTTCTTCTCCTCACAACAAATCTTCATGTGAAACATTCTATATCCCACAAAGGTATCCTTATTTCTAGAAGGTTCTAACTTCGTCTTCTTCATCTTTGGTACATGAATGTATATTGTCATGTACACAACTCATTGTCTACTCTGTCTACTCCATTTCTCAAACTAGAGACCATATAATATGTTTCCTCCTGCAATTGTCACTATAGATCCCTCTCCGAGCTATCACATGTCACCTTCCCGGAACAAGAGCAACAACAAGGGAAAATAGAAAACAAGAACAACATTCTTATGATATGAACAAAAACAAAAACAAAAACAGGAACTGTTATCACTGTAAAAACATTTCATATGGATTCCAAGTCTCGGGACTTAGCAGGAGGCTAAATCGATATAGAGGAGTGATAGACTAGCAGATGGGGCCACATCTAGTGGAAGGTGCTAAATATAACAGAAAGGTGAAGTTGATGGGACCCAGGGGTCACAGATCATGGGCACCACAGATAGATGGTTGTGGATCACATCGGGCCGAGAACTAACGTGGAGTTTAATCTTTTGAAAGAAGGCCGATAGGAACACCACGGTTTCATCTTGAGGGCACGTGGCACCATCGGATGCATATCGGGGGGAAAGCGAGTGATCTCAAAACCGCTAAATCACACCCCAATGTCACGTGTCAAAATATAATTGAATATGTCAAATCCAAGGGTCGCATGTGGAAAGGGAAAGATGACGGCCAGTCAAATCACCTCAAGACACTTGTTTGGGTACTTTTCGTCCGAGCGATGCCGGGTGAGCACCGCCAAAAAACTGATTTGAACACTCATCATTTGAAATCAATGAGTGAACATGATAATTCGTTACCCATGCAAGGACTTTCGTCAGTACCCCATGATTGGAACTCAATGATGACTATCATTCAAAACATGGGTGACATTACTCTTTTTTGGGCAATTAACATTTTATTACAGAATTGGGTAACCTCGAGTCAAATCGTTCTTCTAATTCTTGTATATCTAAGGGAGGTAAGATTGTTCTTCTGAGAAAACCAGAGGAAATGGAGAAGATGGATCCAACAGCCTTCAACAAATCGGTCGATGAAAAAGAAGGAAAAGCTTGCTGCACAAATTTTGGCAACAAAATTTCACACAGAGCCTACAGATGAACGAGGGTCAGGTGAAGGAACTAGACTAAATACTATCATGAAGGATTTAATCATCAATGGATATGCGGACAGATCCTAAATGCAGGCTAGAGAAATTAAAAGGAACAAGTGACGGAAGAAGGAGACTGAAGCTGAAATGGTCGAAAGTACTGGAGAAAGTCAGCCTGCTTGGCTTGACACCTGAAAGGAAGATATTTCTCAACTAAAATAGATTTCAAGCTAAATTAAGTATGTTTCAGTGAATTTTGTGATGATACGGACAAGCGACATTCAGGGTAAATATCTCAAATATGTTAGTTTTGGTTTATAACATCCCCTAGAAAATAGGAGTTCGGTTGTTGTACGTTACTCCTTCCGTGACCAATGTCTATTTTTGGAACTTTGGGGAAGATGATTCGTTTTGAATTCCATACATAATGTGCCTATATATACTATCAAAAAGATAAATGAATGGCTGGAATTACCAGAGAGGGGCCTACCCTCGTAGCAGGACAACTTTGTAATTTCTTATGAACTTTAATATAAGCAGATAAGGTTTTTCTTAGATAGTCGAGATTCATCACGGTGTTGAAGTTCAGTGTGTTTTCCTGTCCTTCATATTAATGAATGTGTTTTTGTTTCTAGTAATAATCTTTAAGTAATAGAAGGAATTCATTTTTGTTGGTGCTACTTCTTATATTGATTATACTTGTTATGTATTTTTGGTTATTGTTTTAGACTTCACTTGTGATTAGTGCTCTGCATATTTTTGGTTATTGTTTTAGACTTCACTTGTGATTAGTGCTCTGTTTGCAGTAGCCAACCCTCATGTTTCCTCTTCTAATGCTTCACCAAGAGATTTTCCCTCTATTAGACGCCTCTTGTTGATAGTAGTCTTTCCTTTCCTCTCCTCTTCCATCTCATATTAATTATTTGGCTGAACATCATACCTATTTTTCCTTTGTTCCCTCTAGAAATACATAGCTTATAACTCTTCATACGTTTTAGGAATGAACCCTATTGCCCAATGGACTTACTCTTCTGTTTTGTCCTACCACCTTTAAATTTTACACTAGGTCAGAATCTGACCTCTGTACATGCATTACCAAATATTTTGAATATCCCAAATGGTTGTATGTTCGAGAGAGCCCTCTCTGGTTGGAAAGGTCGGAATCCAACCTAAAGTGGTTGAAATAGTTACCTCTATCGCCTGTCTTCCAGCCAGACATATTTACAGAGTGCTAACATTATGGCGTTGTTGTCGGGGACTAAATTGAAAAAATTTCCCTGGGAAAGAATGACATGTTTGAATTCTAAGGTCTGAGAGAAGTAAACACTTAGGCACATATTGGTTGTATTTCTGCTTTGGCGACTTAACACATCGAAAAATCAATTTGAAGGTGATTCCACTAGTGGGAGAATCCAGAAATAGAAATTTTCACTGGTGACTCCACTCTCAATGCAGAATCCAAATTCCAAAACATCACTTGCGACCCCACTATCTGAATACGAGATCCCTTGATAGAGGTATGAGAAGGCAGCATGGAAGAAAACAAGTACTTAAAATTGGGTTTTTTCCAAGACATTATATTTTTTGTTTTAAATTACCTTTGGTCCTTTCTTGAATATGCCAAACAAATTTTTCTTCACCTACTGCATGAAAATGATGATCATGATAATATTGAAATTGTATATCCTCCTCTTAAAATTATACATATGTCCCCTCATTTTATCACTAATTTTGATCAAAACCTCCCATCTGAGCCATGTGATAACCATGACCAAGTTGATGAGCCTCATGAAACCAAGGCTGATATTTCACCTCCTGCACTTGATCCAACACTCTCCAAGACCCATCATAGATACAAACCCTTAAAATTACCCCACATCCTTCATGATTTTCCTCCAAATCACTATGAATACCTACCTGTATTTGATGGGGAATATGATGCCATCACAGCTGAAAAACACATCCAAGAGTTTGAGCATTTTATAGATTTTTTTGAGATTGACCATGAAGATTTTTGTATGCTCTCAATCCTTGAAAGGAGATACCAGAGAATGGTTCAAACATTTGCAGCCAGAGAAAATTAGCTCATGGGAAGAAATGAAGAGTTTTTTTTCGAAGTTTTGGAGTAAGAAGAAATCTCTAGACCTACAACTTACATAATTCTATGCCTTGAAAAAGAAAAGCAATGAGACTATTTCCACATTCAGTAGAAGTTTTTCCATTATGTATTATGATCTACCCAAATAAATCAAACCCACTGAAGTTGCTACCATGCTCCAGTATGCCACTATTATTCACCCAAATTTGTATCTCCTCTTGATGGAAAGAAGACCTAAGACCTTACAACAAACGTTTAACGATGCTCAGGAGATTCAACACAATGTCTTAGCATGTGAGAGGATTAGAAATGAGGAATTTGATGATAGAGAACAGGACAGTAAATATGGACAGAAAATAGTTGACTGGAATTTGGACCATAAAATCAATAACATCATAGGTCCTCTTGAAGTTTTAAATGCTAATGATTTTGCAAAACGTTATACCCCACTTATTGAAAGAGAAGGCACTTATGTAGTTTCTTATCCACCCCATGACAAGCATGGATTTGATTGTTTCATATATTCATTTGTAGATAGTCAAGAAGATGAGTTTGCAAATCAGTTTGTTAAGGAACAGGTTGATGTCCCAAGTTTTTTCTTGTTAGACAATATTGCAGATGTTGTTGATTTTCCTATATATGATGAATATGATGATGACCTCCCAAAACAACCAACTGCATTTCCTCTATCAAAAAAAATTCTTTTGCAATAGCATAATGAGAGCAACCAACATACATATCACAGTTACAAAGGAGAAAGTACTAAATTAGCTGAACGGAATTCTTTACCTTTATGCTTTTCTTCATTTAAATTTTTGAAATAAAATTCTAAGATCATTATTGAAACAAAGGAATGTGTGTTGATGCCAAATCACACTAATTCACTGGAACAAATTAACAAGGAATTGCAACAATCTTCTCATGTGTTTGTTATTTATTATATAGAAGGTCTTGTCAGTTCAAAATTGCAGCGATTGGTTGAAGATGAATATGAACATGAATGTGTTCAACAATCCAAAGAAATTGAAAATCGTGCATATGACAACAGTGAAGAAAATGGAGAAGGTTTTGAATCAAGTGAAAGAACCTTGCCATTGTGTTTTTCTTCTTTCAAATTGTTGAAGCAAAATTTCAATAATGTTTCTAATCAAAAGTCATCCAAGTATGATGTTGAATATTCAGAAAGCAATGGACTTGCAAATGAAAACTATCGTCCATTATGTTTTTCTTCCTTTGAATTGTTGAAAGAAAATCATGAAATAACAGAGGAAACAAGGAAGTTTGACATCAATGACACTGTTTTTCATGAGAAAATTGTTATCAGTGAGGAAGATCAACGAAATTCTCATGCATTAATGATTATATGGCTGATTACATCAAAGGATATTTCAATTCAGTTTTGCAGCCTATGCTCAACTACCATCTTGGAGATGAAGATGAAGCTGATCAAGAAATTGTTGTGAAAAGTCATTTTCCTTCTCCTGAATTTGATGAATATATTCAACAAGATTTACAGCAAGACAAAGTGTTACAAAGATGTCTTTCTTCCTCTATGAATGATGTGGTTGTTCAAATTCTAAGTGGCCTACACATGGATGATGATTTTGAAACTGCTTCTATGGAAACTTCAAGCAGTGAACAAACGAATGACATAGAGTTTTAGGAAAGCAAGATAATTGTGTATGCCACTTTTAAATCAGAAATACAAAAAGATAATGAAGAGGTGGTTGTTTTATTTGATTCATTTGAAAATCATGGTTTTGAAAATGCATCCATGGGAACTCTAGAATGTGAAATAGTCCATGATGTTAGTTTTCCACATTTGCAAGGATATTATGAACATGAAATTATTCCCCTTCATCCATTTGAAAGTCAAAATGACAGTCCTTAAGAAAATTTCCAGAAGGTTAATAAAACCAAACCAGAATTATTTGATGAACAAGAGGATAGTTAGTTTTGATACACATAATATGATTGTCATGTTTGAAGATGTTCAAGGATGTATAAATTTTTTTGTTGACATGCATGGAAGAGTAGACGAACCTATTGCTGCCATTTCATTTGAAAATCTTCTTAGAACAGAAGAAATGGAGCAAGAACAACAAACACTTATGAAAGAGGCTTGTATTTATGTTTTTGTTCACCAAAAAGAAATGGTTTTTCAGGGTTTTCACGACTCTGTGGCATGTTATATGGAAAATTCTAAAAAACGGAATTTGAGGCTTAGGATGGATTCTAAGCTCAAAGATGAAGATAACGGCCAATCAACGTCATAAGTAGATACAGATTGTTTTACATCAGTGGTGTCTTTTCAACCAGTGTTGTCTTGTGATTCAGGAGGTTGTTACTTCCAGCAGTCTCAATGGATTTTTCAACCTCTTGATGAAAATCAACAAGGTAAATCGCATGAAAGCAAGAATGCAGTGGAAGAAGTAAAACATGATTTTGGTCTTATGCATGTGTTGGGAGATCCATTTGCAATTTTGCTAGAAACAATAAACATTCCCAATATTTTTTAAATTCTAAGATTCAAATTCATATATAGCTTCTTGAAAGGGTTATCAGTGAATAGGCTTTGTAGAAAGCATGTGCTAAATAAACAAGCAATGAATAAAATGTTGGCATGATTGCATTGACACTTTGATTTCATTTGATTGGTAGTACAGTTGAGTAGCTAGGGTAGGTAGGTGCAAATAAGCTTGTAAATCAAGCATTTTCAAGTTTAGTTATCTAAATAATGCATTCAGCCTCTAAGTGAGAGCGGTGTGCAGACTTCTGTTTTTTAATAGACATTGGTGACAGGTCGAGGTATGGCACATACCTGTTGTGAGAGAATCCCAATGGATAAGGCACAAGGTCTACTGTTCTTAGCTACCTCACAGGGAGGATATCATCCCCAATTGGAGCCCATGTTATCACTGTAAAAAAATTCCATATGGATTCCAAGTCTCAGGACTTAGAAGGAGGTTAAATAGATATAGATAGATAGACTAGAAGATGGGGCCACATATAGCGAACGGTCCTAAATATAGCAGAAAGGTGAAGTTGATGGGACCCAGCGGGTCACAAATTGTGCGTGCCACAGATCGACGGTCATGGAGCACATTAGGCCGAGAAATAATGTGGAGGTTAATCTTTTGAAAGTGGGTTGATAGGAATACCACGGTTTCATATCGAGGGCATGTGGCGCCACCAAATGGATATCGGGGGTAAATGCGGGTGAGATCAAAACCGCTAAATCACACCCCGATGTCACGTGTCAAAATATCATTGAGTATGTCAAATCCAAGGGTCACATGTGGAAAGGGAAAGTTGACAGCCAGTCAAATCACCTCGGCACACTAGTTTGGGTACTTTTCGTCTGTGCGATGTCGGGTGAGCACTGCCAAAAAAATTATTCGAAGGATCATCATTTAAAATCAATGGTCGAACTTGATAAGTCATTACCCATGCAAGGACTTTCGTCAGTAGCCCATGATTGACACTCAATGATGATTGTCATTCAAAACATGGGTGACATTAATCTGTTTTGGGCGATTAACGTTTTATTACAAAACTGGGTAACCTCGAGTCAAATTGTTCATCTAATTCTTGTATAGCTAAGGGAGGTAAGCTTGTGCTTCTGGGAAAACCAGAGGAAATGGATAAGACAGATCTAACAGCCTTCAGCAAATCAAAATGTTCAAATAATTTGACAAAATTATCAATGAAGAAGAAAGAAAAGCTTGTTGCACGAATTTTGGCAACAAAATTTCACACAAAGCCTACAGATGAACCAGGTTCAGGTGAAGGAATTAGACTAAATCCTATTATGAAGGATTTAATCATCAATGGATATGCAGACGGATCCTACATGCAATATGGAGAAAGTAAAAGGAACAAGCAATGGAAGAAGGAGACCGAAGTTGAAATGGTCGAAAGTACTAGAGAAAGCCAGCATGCTTGGTTTAACACCTTAAAGGAAGAGATTGCTAAACTGAAATAGATTTCAAGCTAAATTAAGTATGTTTAAGAGAATTTTGTGATGATACAAACAAGTGGCATTCAAGGTAAAAATCTCAAATATGTCAGTTTTGGTTTATAATGTCCCCTAGAAAATAGGAGTTTAGTTGTTGTACGTTACTCCTTCCGTGACCAATGTCTATTTTTGTAACTTTGGGGAATATGATTTGTTTTGAATTCCATATGTAATGTATCTATATATACTATCAAAAAGATAAATTAATGGTTGGACTTATCGGAGAGGAGCCTGCCCTCGTAGCAGGAGAACTTTGTAATTTCTTATGAACTTTAATATAAGCAGATAAGGCTTTTCTTAGATAGCTGAGATTCATCATGATGTTTATGTTCAGTGTGTTTTCATGTCCTTCATATTCATGAATGTGTTTTTGCTGCTAGTAATAATCTTTAAGTAATAGAAGGAATTCATTTTTGTTGGTGCTCCTTCTTATATTGATTATACCTTTTATGTATTTTTTGTTACTATTTCAGACTTCACTCGTGAGCAGTGCTCTATTTTCAGTATCCAACCCTCATGTTTCCTCTTCTAATGCTTCACCAAGAGATCTGCCCTCTATTAGACACCTCTTGCTGATAGTAGTCTTTCCTTTCCTCTCCTCTGCCATCTCATATTACTTATTTGGTTGAACATCATACCTATTTTTCCTATGTTCCCTCTGGAAATACATAGCTTATAACTCTTCATACCTTTTAGGAATAGACCCCATTTCCCAATGGCCCTGCTCTTATGTTTTGTCCTACCACCTTTAAATTTTACACTAGGGAAGAATCTGACCTCTATACATGCATTACCAAATCTTTTGAATATCCCAAATGGTTTTATGTCCGATAGAGCCCTCTCTAGTTGGAAAGGTTAGAATCCAACTTAAAGTGGTTGAAATAGTTACCTTTGTCGTATGTCTTCCAGCCATATAGATTTACAGAGTGATAACATGAACAATTGTCACTATAGCTCTCTCTCAGAGCTATCACTTGTGACCTGTCTGAGATAAGAGCGAAAACAAAAATAAAATAACAAGAAATAAGAAAAAAACACTTCAGCACTCTTCCAGTTTTGTGACCAATCATTCCTCCATAGTAACCTGCCCGAAACAAGAAACAAGAACAACAACACCTACATGGTAACCTCCATGGAATTTACAAGATAAATTGCCTAGGAAAAAGTCAACAACCAAGAATATATTCTAGAAGAGATCAATTTCATCTTGTAAATAAGTGCATTGTTAGTACTAAACAATGAGCATTTACATAATGATCGTAGTACCAACAATATTCAATACATTTGATAGAAAAAGTACTCAATAGTAATAGAACTCTAAAGATTGTTGTCCCAGTTACAACACTGTTAAGCCCTAATATTGGCTCAATACCCCTTAATTGGGGCATATTAGATTAGTAATGCTATTTTATTTATGTCGGCTTTAGGCCATTAGTTGTAATTTATATTAGTAATGTTATTTTAATTATGTCGGCTTTAGGTCATTATTTGTAATTATACCTCCTAGTCTCCTATATATACCAAGGAGACATTTTCATTTTGAATCATCTTGTACTTGAAAATTTAAGTGGGCTAAAAGGAGATTTCCCCCTCGAAGAGGCTTATTGTTTGAAATTATATCTATTTCAAGGCATTGAGTACTTTTCCTGAGGTTTTTCCATGCTATATTGATGATTGGTTCTTAACATATGGTATCAGAGCTCAAGATCTTGGGGTTTCGCTGCTACATCTGAGACACTGTGGAATTTTCACTATAACTTTTTTATACAATGTTTCAAAAGGAACCTCTTGGAGGGTATTTAGTAGATGGATCAAGGTACATTGGGTTCAAAATTCATCTCCTGAGGCCTTATACTTTCGGAGATACAGCCTGTACAATATAGGGTTCTAGAATCATCCTGAAATGAGTCATTGCGGAATTTTCGCTATAAAAAAGTTTATGTAATGGTTCAGACCCTGCCCTCCAGAGGAAATTTGTAGAAATTAGTAGTGTATCTGTGGTAAAAAGTTCAGCTTCTGGGTCGTCTTAAATTTGTAGATACACCCTATGTAAGATAGGGTATCTGACTAGCCCTATTGACTAGTCTCAAGAAGGTGTTCTAGGTAAAACAATCATAACTTCTTCCTAGAATATCCAAATTGTGTGGGACTAGTTGAATTGGATTGTGGATAGTCTATAGTATTTTGGGTATGATTTTCAAAATTTTATATCAATTATTTTGTGCGGGGAACACTATACAAGTGAGATCTCCTGGAAAGGCCAAAAATTGGCAAGTTGTGGGGAAGTTATTGTAAATTCCACTTGGCACATCCAATTTTGATCAGACCCGTGGCATTGCAAAGAAGAAATATCAGAGAATTACATAAGAGAAAGTGTCATACCCAGAAGGGCCAAAAATTGGGAGATACAACAGAAGAAATATTGTCTAGCAGAACCACCTCAAAATCAAGGTTCAAAAGTGATACTTGGCCAACATGCCACCC
>SNQJ01S0106246.1:3455-30163 GCA_010110895.2 Picea sitchensis | reverse complement strand
AGAATATCTCATTAGGTTAAAGAGAATTGGCTTGTCTTTACTATGCTTACTCTTACATGGTCGAGATCTGGGAGTGAAGAACCTATCTTCAAATTAAAGATCTATCAAGTCTTTTTTTTTTCTCCAACATACTTACTATTCTTAGACAATACCAGGAAAGGATTCATTATAGGATCTAAAATAGGAGCATATGTAGAACCTCTCATTGGTTTCCACGACCCTACTGCCCATTCAATCTTGTTGTAATTCATTCCATATCCCATTGCTCTTTCATCGATTATTACAGATTATCCCGGCTGATGTCAAATCTTAATCCTGTTGTATGAATTGAGTGTTAAGTCATGAATATAATCCGTCAAGGGATGTTGATCCGAATTGATGTAGAAACACAATGAAATATAGAAATACACATAAACGCAGAGATGCAGTGGAAATAAGACTTCATTTCATTAATAACAAATGACTGAAATATGCTTACAGACAGAATGGAAATAAACTAGCTAGGGCGTTGGTAGCTTATNGCATTCATGGAGACAGTTCAAAAGCTACATGGTAGCCCAAAGATTATTGTAAGTGACAGAGATCCCATATTCACTGGACATTTTTGGACAGAATTAATTTCTTGTTTGGGTACTGAATTGGCTCATAGCTCATCCTATCATCCTCAATCTGATACCATGTTATGCTCTGATACCATGTTATATTTTTATTAAATTTTAGTAGAAATATGTTTACAAGAGTATTTTGATTTATTTTTAACATTCAACAACTATATATAGAAATAGATAGACAAGCATAAGAAGACACAAAGATTTATCCTGGGAAAACCCTAAACTTGGGGAAAAACCCAACCAAATTTTCTTAGAGAAAATATTTATGATAATACAATACAACCATGAACAAGATTTATTCACAAGAGCACAACCAAACAATGAACAAACCCTGATAACAAATAATTATCTTTTCTTCTTGTCAAACCCTAATAAGGGTAGACAACTGAGAAACACCACACAACCTTAGCGCAAATTTTCTAGAGGTAGCACATAAGAGAAACCACCAACAACAAGATAGACACATCAAAGAACTGGAACAATATATGTGCATCATTAGAACAAGACAACGCACCACAAAAATGGCAGAAATGAAAATTGAAAACTACAACTGCAACTCACAACTAGCACGAAGCAAATGGAAACTGCAACTGCAACTCAAAACTGGCATGAAGTAGTTGGCAACTACAATTGACAAATGACACGAAACATCTAGAAAATGTTCACTAGAAGAAGACAATTGATGTGTTGTTCAAATGAGAAAGGCATCACAATTATTTATACTTGTTCTGTCAGTTATCTGGGGCTGACTTCTCTTCCTGGAAATTATATTTCCACTTTATTATTTCCTATGGGATGAATTCTCTTCTTGGAAATTACATTTCCACTTTATTATTTCCTGTGGGCCGACTTCTCTTCCAGGGTGTTCTTCAACTGTTCAATGGTCTTCTTTTCACTTCTTGGAATCTTCTTCTTCTCTTAGAAAATTTTTCCATGAGTGAATACCTCTCGTTGCTACCAAAACATCAACAAAAGACATCCCCATATGGATAAATCAATCACCGAGGATGTTGTATCAAAAGTTTGATAATTATCTATTAGGACTAATATTTTTATAAAGAAAAGATGATCATTGTGTACATTCCAAATAGGTTGTAGACCACCTTATTTTCATGGTATCATATGTTGATGATATGTTGTTAATTTGGAATGACAAAGAAATCATCAAGGTAACTATGATCTCAATTCAATATGAAGCATCTTGGTGATGCAAAATTTATTTTAGGCATGGAAATTAAAATGGATCACTTAAACATGAAACTATGGTTGAATCAAAGGGAATATGTTGGCACAATATTGAAAATATTTAAAATGTAGGAATGTAAACCTTTCAACACTACTATTTTTGTTAGCTCAAATTTATTGATATAATAGTCTCCAAAGACACAAGAGAATGTATAGGATATGTCTCATGTTCCTTATGTAAGTGTTGTTTTAAGTATAATGTATTCCATGGTGTGTACCAAACTAGGCATTGCACATGTAGTGGGAGTATAAAGAAGATATATATCAAACCTGAGGAACATTGGATTTCTATAAATAGGGTCCTCATATATTTGTGTGGCACTTCAGATTATGGAAGTTGTTACCGAGAAATACCTAGACCATACATAGTTGTAAGTGTACAAGGTTTTGTTGATGCAAATTGGGTTGGAGATCTCAATCACCAAATATCTACATGTGGTTATACATTTAACATGTTTGGTGGAATATTCAAGTAGATAAGTAGAGGCAAAATTTTGTTTCACTCGCAACTACAGATGTTGATTTCATTCCAGCCACTCATATGTGTATTGAAAGTTGTATGGTTGCAAATACTATGTTCAAATGTTGGCCTCATATGAGAAGTTGTAAGGATAGATTGGAACAATCAAAATGAAATATGCTTTGTAAAGAATCCTACATATCATGCTTGGATGAAGGATATTCATGTGTGGTATCATTTGTTAGAGACATGGTTAAAGACAGTAAGGTGTTGATGGAGAAAGTTGAAACCTTGAGGAATGTTGTAGACTTTTTACAAACTCTATAAGTACTAGGAAGCTTTCATGGTGTAGGAAATCAATGTTCAAAGATGCCCCAAGTAGTTTATTTTGTGTATGCTTAGACCCCTATGCAAAGTCTTCAGCAAGTGGGAGATTCTCCAATATGGTTGTATTTTTTGAATGCAAGTAGACTATGCATTTGACTCATCTATTAAGCTTTGGGTCAAAACATTTTGACTCATTTTGAGACAAATGAGAAAAAAAAAATGGGGGGTCCATTATGGGTAATTTTTGGGTTATAGGTGGTTTTCAAATCACGATTTTATAAATTCATTGTATTTTAATACTACTTAGTATATTCGGGTTAAAAATTTCTACATAAAATATATTTATGTTGTGAAATGTTGAGCTAATACAATGAAAAAGGTGTGATTATTCATTTTGTTTTCTCATTTTAGGTTTTGAAGGTAAAAATTGTGTAAACTATGAATGTGTCATTACTTTAATTATATTTTTCATAAGTATCCATTAACATTGCTTCTCTTGAGTAGGTTTATCAATTTCAATTTCTCTTTAAAATGACTAAAGTCAATATAATGGGGAACTTTGTAAACATGGAAGGGTTAGTTTAAAGACAAAACTCAACAACAATTCAAACAAATGCTTGCATTTTTCTAATGAAAATTTTTGAGGGAGTATCGAAAACCAAAAGAAACACTAAACACAAAATTTTAAACAATCAACACTGAAAAATATGTAAAAGATAAACAAAGTGAAATGAATTATGAAAAATAAATTATTGCAAAAATTTGCATCTATGTGAACGTTGATGAAAAGAAGGTGCAACCAATGAATTAAAATATGTTAAAATATTATGTATCTTATGATAGTGCATGAATTCTCCTTCAAGAATATCAATCTTAATATCCAGTTCCCTTCTTAGCCTGAGACTTCAATGGATAACAAAGGTGGGAATCAAAGATCAATATCAACCCCACTAGTTAATTTCTTACTTAAGCATCTCAAAATGATCTTCCCACTCTCAGATCAAACAAGGAAAGTATTTACATAAACCCTTTATTCCTCCTTAACCCTTTATTTTGCTAAGCCCTAATTGGTCTAGGCCACCCTTCCATAGCCTCAATGTCAAAAGAAGGCCCCCCTCCTCTTGATTTTGACTCTGATGTGGCTTATTTTCGGTCTGTCATTTCCTCTCTTCGAAAATCTACTACAAAATCCCTCCCTACACACTTTGTTAAGAAGATTGATTAGATTCCTAAAATCAATCTCCCTTATGTTTCACCCAAGAATATGGAATTAGTTCGTGCTAAGAGAGGTTTAATTATGAAATTTATATGTATATGGGCTTCCCTTTGATCAACGGAGTTTCGATTCCAAAAGAATTGGGTGGTCCTTGTAAAGGGGAAATTAATCTATTATTTATGTCATAGGGGTTTTTATGCCTTTCTATTTGAACTAAAATAACATAGAGAACTATTTTTTCGTAGTGGTCCATACTTCTTTGGTAGCCATGGAATGTACCTCAATTGTTGGACTCCTAATTTTGACCTAGATCTAGATGTCCAAGTTATATTGTCCCAGTTTGGGTGTGTTTTCCAAATACACCCCTTCACTACTAGGGAGAGGATGCCTTTATAATCATTGGGAACACGTTAAGTAATTACATTGATAGATCAAAACCCGAAGTAGGAATGTTTGTTTGTGCTCGAATCTGTGTGGATACAAATATAGAATAGGATCTTCCAAAATACATTATTCTTTCTCTAGATAACTAGAAGCATGTTCAATAGATAGATTATGAACAATTTTCATTTAAATGTAAAGTCTGTCATGAGTATGGACATTTTGATAAGGAAAGCAAGAATATTCAAGCTCAATCCCCAACAACACTTGATAAACGCGAGTTATGGAAAATTGTTATGCGAAAAATGCACTCTTCATAAGGGGAAGCCCCACATATATCCACCTCATATTCTAGGTAGTTGGTTGTGACCAACACGGTAATAGAAACACCTAGTTAGACACATGCATCAACCTACCAAAACAAAGTGCGAGTTTAAAAGGGGGTAATATTTTCAATCCAACCCACCTCAAGAAATATATATGATATTTTGTCTAGGGATGATAAAGAGACCCAGGATAAGAATTCATAAATTTGAAGGAATGAGAAGTGCCAATTCTCATCCCATAAGAATTTCAACTATTTTCTTTCTCGACGAACCTGATGCAAAATTTTCAAAACATGGAAGAAGATGTAGTCTCAAATAGGTAAGAGGAAATCAACCATATTGTGGAGAAATCACTCACTTAGGTAAGTGAAGTTATAACTAGGAAGAAATCCCAACAACGATCAAAGGAGGAAGATAATGAAGAAGATAGGTCATTAAAGAAGGTTGGAAGGAAGCCTATAAAAGAAAAAATAGAGGAAACAACAAACAATGAAAAAATATTGGGTATTCAAACGACCATCAAAATCTCACTTGGTACAGAGGGTAGACACCAAGTCTCTAGGAATCCAAGGATTCAAACCCTTTTTCCTACTCCAAGGGTTGGACCCAAAACACCCCATCTTAAATAATGATTCTATTCTCCTAGAATTGCAAAGGACTTGGTAGAAAAATTAAATAAGAATCCATTAAAGACTCAACTTCGGTTGAAAATATGGTAGTAGTCCCCCTCTAAGAGGAAAATCTTGAGGAATATGAAACTCTAGATATTGGTAGAAAGAATTGGAAATCATGTGAAGGAGTTGTGATCAATGTTAGAGGGAAATTTGGAGGAATATGCACATTTTGGAACCCTTCCCAAGTGATGTTGGATTTCTTCCATTGATCCCATCAATGGATCCTGACTTGATCCTCACATGAATCATTAGGTCTATTTTTAAACCTTTTCGATGTTTATATGTTTATTTTTTATTTAAAAAAAATTGGATGTTGGGAATCTTTTGAAGCTCAAAAAGAGAATGAATCGATAGAAAATAATGTTATAGTTGTGGATTCCAACGTCATCTTCTCAAACAAAAAAAAAAGAGGGGCAGTTATAGTAAGATACCCAATGCAAGAGAGAATGGAGGATTTCATAGTAGATTGATATTTGATTGATCTCAAACCTCCTAAAGAAAAGTAAACTTGGAGAAATAAAATAGTTGGTTTGGGACTAATAGAAACTAGATTAGACTAATTTTTAATCCATACTAACATTTTCTTGATAGATTAGATCGTCTCCTGCAATATTGTCCCTTCCAATTTCTTGGATCATAAGTTTATTTCTCTTTCCTTTGAGCTGGATCAAAATTTTGGTCCCATTCCCTTCCAATTTAATCTTCTATGGATTCATAACTTTGAGGCTTTTAATGTTATCTTATCTACTTGGAGTCATCCTGTATCAGGATCCCCCTCTTTTATGTAGGATTCTAAGCTTCAAGAAGTTAAATGAGTGCTTAATATTTGGGTTAAGTCATTTTATGTTCTTCATGAACACAAACAAAAAAAAATTCAAAATCAGTGGGGAGCCTTGCAAAGAGATATGGAAAAAAAATAAGTAATCAAGAAAACCTTGCTAAAGGAAAGAAATAGCTATAAAAATTCACATGGAGCCTATAGAAAAGAGGAAGAGGAATGGAGGCTAAAAAACAGGATCTTGTGGATGCAATCTGGAGAAAATAACACCAATTTTTTCCACAAGCAAAATAAGACAAGAAGATAGAAAAATATTGTCAAAGAAATAAACCCGGAAGACGAATCAAGACTGAGTAACTTTGCAATAGTCAAAGAAGAAACTCTTTCTCATTTTGAAGACTTGTATACTAAGGTTTATGTTCGTTAATACATCATATCCCTCCATTGGTTTCTGTTGAAGAGAATGCAAACTTCCTTGAGAAATTGAAGAGGCTACAATAATCCAAGTAGTTTGGGGCTTATAGCTTAATAAATCCCCTAGACTAGATGGATTTTCTATTCATTTTTTCTAGTCCCACTGGCATATTGTAAAACATGATTTGAAGAAAATGTTTGTTCACTCTCAAAAGAAGAAGAAAGTTGGGGGATTCACTAACTCCTCCTTCTTAGGCCTCATGCCTAAGGAAACAATCTTGATCCCATTCACCAAATTCCATCTCATCTCCCTATGAAACTTTATGTACAAAATCTTGACCAACATCATGGCCAACATACTCAAAATGATTCTCCTCAAGATTATTTTTGAGAATCAAGGAGGTTTTATGTGGAAAAGAAAAATTGTGGAAAATATAATTTTGGTGCAAGAGGAAATACATTCGCGTGGGAAAAATAAATAAAAAGGAATGATTATTAGTATTGACAAGGTAAACATGTTTGATCAAGTAGAACACTCTTTCCTCCTAGAGGTTCTTCACAAACTTGGTTTTGATGAATATTTTTTCTATTCGATTAAATCTTGTATATATTCCCCATGGATATCCCCATTAGTAAATGAAAAGATAACTAATTTTTTTTAAAGTAGGAGAGATCTATGACAAGGTTTCCCTCTCCCCCCTCTTTTAAATATTACAATGGCCAAATTTCTAAGAAAATAAATAGAATTTGAAAGAGTATTTGGTCGCAGTCATATAATTTGTTTCATGAGAGGAGTGAAGGGAATCAATCATTCTCACTTTGTGGATGTTACCCTATTTTTGGGAGGAGAAACAACTATCATCTCTAAGAGATATGAGGAAAACTTGGATAGCTTTCTCAATGCTTGGGGAGGGAAAATAAATAGTGGAAAAAAGTTAGATGGATGGAATGTCTCTACCTCTCACCTTCAAGATATCTCTAGAATTATGTGACTACCCTGTTTAGCACCATGGAAATCATTTAGTTATCTGGGTATGCACATCTCCCTCTGCAACTCAACCTTGATATCCTAGCGAGGGGTGCTTGGTAAATTGGAAAGACAAATCAAACAATGAGGGTGGAATTGGTTAAATATAGTAGGCACAATTATTCTTAGTAAATATGTGTTTTCAAGTCTTCCCTTATATCAATGCTATCTCTTGTACCCAGAATGAAACAAGTGGCCATGGAAATTTGAAAAATCCTTTGGAAAAGTGGTAAAACCAACAACATAAAATTCCTTTTGATAAATTAGAATATTGTTCAAGATTAAAATATAGGGGAGGCTTTGAAATCAAAGATCCAATGCTCATGAATTCTATAATGGTGGAAAAAATCCTATGGAGACTCATTTCTGGTCCATAGAATGGTGGAAATATGTTATGATTAAGAAGTAATTTCACAGAAATAAAAAAATATTTATGGACTCACCATTGGTTGAAATAAGAGGTTCATCGATTTGGAGACTGTGTAAGAAAGTAGCCTCATTGATATAATCTAAGTCAATGTGGGTTCCATGAAATGGTAAATCTATTTTTATTTGGTTAGAAATTTTTTTAGGAAATCCTCCCTTTGAGACCATCCTTGAAATATCAAACCTTAAGCCTTGGTTTTTGGAAAATTGATTGGCTACACTATTAGACTTATCAGATAAAGGATGGATAATAATGTTGGTTGGGGTGGAAAAACATCTCTCCACTTAGGCTCCTTTCTACCTCCTTAGAGCTACTTTTCAAGAATTTGGTTGGATGTGGCCCTATGGATTGTAACACCCTCGATGAGTGGGGGTGGGGATCAGGTGGTTTGAAATATTCAGTGAAATTAGGGTATACTAGTCTTCTTCAATATCTTCCAAATCCTCCTTGTTCCTATATATGGAAATATATTTGGAGAGGATATTCGCTTCCTAAAATCTATGTCTTTAGCTAGATCATGGTTCATGGAAGGATGATAACAACAAAGAACATGAAAATGCAGGGAATCTAGGGACCATACAGATGTGTTTTATGCATCTCAACAAGTGATAAATTGTCTCTTTTTTTAATGTCAATATTCATTGCGGGTTTGGAAACATTTTAATGGAATTCCAAATAAGGTCTCACTTCCTATCTCTTGGAATGAAATGTTTGTAGTTTGGCATAAAAGATACTTGGGATACTTTCATAATAAACCAAATTTAATAACAATATGGATGGCTATCTCAACATTTATTTTTTGGGAGATATGTTTAGAAAGGGAAAATGATATATTTTAGCAAATTTCAATCCTAGTTGTCAGGTCAACTAATATCTCCAATTTCCTTAGACTTATGCTATCCTTCCACTTGAATTTGATTAGTGGCTCTAACTGATCTGATGGTTGTGATTACTCCCGAAAACTATTTCAACGAACAGGATTCTTCCTCGATCCTTCACAAAGGATTCTTCTATGTAGGATCTGGCTTTTGTGTGATTTCAAATGCACCATATCTTCTGAGATTTTGAATCATAGGATCACTGTTGATCCTATCATGATCAACAGTGATCACAAATTACTTATTCCACAAGGTGATCTTCCTTTTCTTTGATTACTGTACATGTTTGACTCATGTTTCCATCAATGACAACACACAATCAATAATGCCAATAGGCACTACGCCATGACAACACAATAGGTTTTGCATCTCACTTTTCTATCTATAGTGCCCAAATGGGGATCACTCAGACCCCTGGTGGTGATCTACATAAGAGGATACTAGAAAAATGGAGGGACTTGTATAAAGGCAAGGTAAAGAGCATGAAAAATGGAAAAGGAGGTAGATAGGGGCCAATAGATGCCACGTTTTTAATAGCGCGATAAACAAATCTCATTAAAGCTCATTAATGGGAGATACGTGTTCTTCTTATAACGGTTATGTATATAAATATTACATGTTCTTCTTATAACGGTTATGTATATAAATATTACGTGTTCTTCTTATAATGGTTATGTATTTAATTTATTTTACGTTATTAAATTAATGTAAATTTAGTAACATTATATGTAAAAAAAAAAATAGTTGTTTAAATATTTTGATTTATTTCAAAACAATTTTTGTTAATTTATTTTGTTAATATTAAAAAAAAATGGAATAATTTATTTTTTATTAATTTATTAACATTTTATATATAAATAAAAAATAGATATATTAATTTATTGAAATTATACATGGTCTAATATTTTCTTTATACAAATTTATTTTGATCAATACAAGTTTAAAGTAGTTAACTCTAACTTAATATGAAACATAAATCAATGTAATATTATTGTCTGAACTTAAATAAATTATCTTTGTAACATATTAAAGCACCATAATAGGTTTAATTATCTCTGTAATTTTGCAAACGTTAGTGAAAATATCCATTAATGATCTTAATTAATTTGCTTGCAAAATGGTTATTTCCACTTTATCCCATTAAGGCTACATTGCTTGCTTACAGACATCTTTACATACGCAGTTCAAAGCTCGTTTGAAACCTACACTTTCAAACATAAAACACAGAAAAAAAAAAACATATTCATGAATTTAATGAATTCAAACTTTATTATAATCCAATGGATAAGCATTTTTCATATTTTTCACAAACCATCAAACAAAAAAGAGAAACAAACGAATCTGAAATTCCATGAGAATATCATGATTTTGAACATAATACACATAAACGAATAGGCCAAGGATACCCAAATCACCTCAAATGATTCGAATGAATTAAAGGGAATGCTTGAAGAGCCAGAATCCCCTGATACTTTTCTACAAGGTTTCTATGGGTACTCATTTCCATGTATATAGTACAACAAATGATCATGTACATATACAACTAAGCTTCCATATACAACTTGTGGTGTGAATGACATTGGGTGGACGCACATTATCTATGAAAAAAATAAATAGAAATTGGATTACCATACAATAAAAATATCCAGAGTCTTCCATTCCAATATTATCAGATAATGTTGATTAATTTCATACTCCTTAGTTGGACGTGGTGGGGAATCTTGAGTAGTGGTAAAATTCAACCAATCAAGTTAAGGTAAACTCTAATCAATGATTAAAGAGAATTGTGTATCAATAGAGCATGATGTGGACTTGAGTAGGTCTTGCATGGTTGAATCAAAATTGTATCCTTGATCTTCATCATCTAAGTTGATTTAAGTTGGGTTCTGATAAAGTGTGCATATTTCTACATTCCAAGTCTTTTTGTTGTAGAAAGCATATTCCTCATTTCCTTTGTTGAGGTTTAGAGGCTTTGATTTCGCTGGCTCATTTGTTAAGTTTTCTAATGGATTAGATCCAAATTCCCAAGGGGATTGGAGACAATGGTTTATATTATCAATGTAAATATTAAGAGAAGATATGGGGTATTTGTTTAAATGAACATCCCTAGGTCTTGACGTATATGATGTTAAGTCTTTGGTAGAACTTGAAACTTTTACAACCTTTGTACTTTGAGAATCAAGAAATTTTGTAGATTGTCATTGTAACCATTTGTACTTTGTAATCCCTTCTTTTGTTTTTTTCCAGATAATAGTGTATTTCGGAAGAGAGATTTTGGCCTCAAAATAGAGGACTACATTCTCTATTGTCATGCTTTTTTCATTCCCACACTTTGTTGGAACTGATACAGTTTTCCCCATTAGCCTCAACATGGGTGCAGAAGGAAAACATTATTTCTTACCAAATGGTTGTATTTATTGGGAATTTATGTGCTGCACTAAAGTTGAGTTACTTTGTTCGTTGAAATAAAAAGGACTTGAAGCTCCATCTATTCTTGCTGAGAGATTTCATAAAAAACCTGCAAAATCTTGGAGAATTATGACTTGAATACACGTGGATTTTACATATGATCCTTGATAACTTTGTTTGGATTAAGTGGTTTTGTTTCTTGGAAATTTACGTGTTGCAACAAAGCTGAGTTACTTTTTCCGTTGAAATAAAGACCACCCGATGCTCGATATGTTCTTACTAAGATATTTCTTAAAAATACCTGCAAAATATTAGAGAAGCATGACTTGAATATAAATATCTTTAACATATGCTCCTTCATAACGATGTATCTTCCTCATCAAAAGCTACAACCTATCACTTTAAATTACCACATCATTATGGCAGGGGCTTACTGCTTTGCAGCTCCCCTTGTTAGTAAAGTAAACAAACAATTTGAAAAATATTATTTTTATTTAAGGAACGAGGCAAATTTTTTTACAAAACCTATATGTCAATTTTAAGTATCCTTACTAGAATAAAGATATATCTCAATAAAACATTGTATATGGTCTTGCAATATTTTGAATTTCTTATTTAAACATTTTTGTGTGACCTCATCCATGCTTTTTATCATGTTATTTGAATTTTTTATTTAAACATTTTTGTGTGACCTCATCCATGATTTTTATCATGTTATTTGAGGGATTTTAGTTGCATTTAAAAAAAAAAAAAAATACATTAGAAAAGATACTTTCGCATTAAATTTCACAAAAAAAATATAGTTGCAATTTAAGACCCATATGCATGTTGTATGTCCATGGTAGTTGCAAGTTTGAGAAGATATTAAATTACAGTAACAATATTTTGAGACAATTATACCAATTTATCTGGAAAATTATATCATATTTCTTATCTTTATGTTGGGCTCTAAACACAAGTTTTACAAACTTCAAATAGTCACTTAGGGAAGAATACCACAATTCCAACAAATAACAAAGTTGTAGAGGAAGGTAAAAAATCAATTGATAAATAGAACATGTAGTTCTCTTATGAATATAATTGTCAACACACTAATTTTGTTATGAATCAATCCATCTTTCATGTTTTGGTATTGATTAGAAAAGGAAGATTCATTATAATTCAATCTTTACTAGATAACAAGAGCTAAGCAACAAATTTTATGACAATGTTAAACATTGTTGAACAATTTGTTGGATATATGTTGTAATCTGTGCATGTAGGTAGATTTTGAATTTTGACATGATATATTGGGGTCCATGGTATTCCCTGGATGGGGAGTTTTGGGGGGGCATCATGGGGGGTTATGGGTGGTTTTCAACCCATGGTTTTATATACGGGTGAGTGCAAGTTAATGATGGTCTCTCATGATGTGTTAGTGGAAATGCAAACCTAGAAAAACAACAATTTGTTAACTTGGAGGGATTATTCAAGGTACTTTTACAATGAATTTGAATATGGTGTAAGAAGAGGAAACGTATTAAATTTAATTATATTTATGAATATACAAATTTTATTCATAGATGTTGTGAATAACTATGTCAAATTTGATTTTTTTCTAAGAGTGGTATGCTATTTTTCTAGCAAAATATAAGGTATATGTTTTTGTTCATGTAGGTGTTGACTACCTTAACGATGAAATTTAGTTCCAAAAACTTGTATACCTGTAGAGAACCTGTTTTTATAGCGTGGTGTTCTTTTTGGAAATTTATAATATTAATTTTATATTTTTTTTTAATTATCAAATTCAACATATCCTTGAAATTGTAACACCTTTTGTTCGTTGAGGCTAAGAGGGTCTTAACATGATGAATTTTTTTTATTTATTTTTAGATAGTAGATATCAATCTCCTCTAGTGTGGAATATAACTCATTCGAGAAATGGTTAATCCAACAAAAAGTTATAGATGAAATAAGAGAGGTATGTATTCTAGGGTTTTGATATATGCAAAGAAAAAAATAGATTAAAAATCGTAAACAATATTAATTTAAAAAAAAAAACAATATATTTGGAATCTTCATAGTTGACTCTATATATAGTTTTTTCAACAACTAAATTGTTTAGCCTATAGAAAAATAATGTAAAAGACAGAGATATAAAGAGGTGTTCACAAAAATGGAGGTTTTTATCAATTTGCAAACCGAACCATTAGATTTGTCATCTCGAACCTAAATCTGAGGCAACAAAGTCAATATACACGTTGTCAATCCCACCCAAAAAATTTGAATTCAAAAGAACGTGCACACATTATTAATAGAACCCATTCCCTCTAGGAATGCGCATTTGTTCCTAGAAGCATGCACATGTTCCTAAGACTGTGCATGCATTCCTAAGAGCATGCACATGCTCCTACAAGCTAAGTGTTATTTGTCATTCCCCAATCCCTCTCTCTCTCTCTCTCTAGGTGCTACATCTACTCCTCTCTCCTACATCTATCTGCCCTATGTCTCCCTCTTACTCTCCCTCTCTACCCCCCCTGTATGTCTCCCTCTCTCTCTCTCACTCCTATACATGGTAAGACCTAGACATGGCAAGACTTAGACATCACAAGGCATGGAAATACCTAGACCTATACCTTTCATTTACATGCCTCAAACTCTCACACCCACTCCCTTTTATAGAACAAAATGCCACACCTATGCATTTGTGTCATGGCCTAACCCTTTCCCAAAGCTTGCTAGACATTTTCCCAAATTATCTCTCCAAAATCATTAAAAAAAATGCCTTATGAGGATATTCGTGGGTTTCTCTAGTGCAACACACGGACATCTGTGATTGTTGAGTCTCCATTTTGACACTTCTAATATCCTATATTACCCTCTATCTGAGCCTATTTTACCTATTCTATGTGTATATAATTGATTGTTTCCTCCACAAATCTACTTGATGACCTTGTCCATATGCATAGAGAGGTAACTTATGATTAAGGCATGATTTGTTTAGTTTTCTTGATTTAATTCGATTAAATGATTGATTATGTATGATCCTAATCACTTTGACTCTTAACCAGCTTCATACGGTTCTTCACTAATCTGGTACTGCAACTATAGCTTGATCTGGTACTCCATTGGATCTGGTACCATGCTGGATCTGGTACCTTGTCTGATCTAGTACCACACTGGATCCAATACCCTATTTGATCCAGTACCAATGCTCCACCTATTCCGGTACCAATGTTCCACCTATTCTGGTAGTATCCACTCAACGTTTATTCCGGTACCCGCACAACATTGCATCTAAAACCAGTACAACTCATCATTGCATCTGGTACCAGCATACTCAACATTGCATCTGGTACCAGTCTTGTGCTTGTTTCAGTACTGCCTTTGCACTTGATCTGATACTCAAGGTTGTAACTTTGTTCATCTGGTACCAAAACCCTATTTACAGGATTTACATGTTGAGAAAGTATGTTGATGGAGATTCCAAGAAGTCGGTTGGATAGAAGTCTCTTGAAGTAGTTTTTGAGATCACAATAGACTTCATCACTCATGCACTTTGTGTCAAGAGGATGAAGTTCATCCCTAGAGATTCAATATGAATTTCCAATTGTAATATTTTAAAACCATTTGATAATTATATTTAGATCTTGGTAGTAACAACTCACCTTCTTTATAAGGGATGTTGTCTAGGTGATAGAATAATAAGTAATGGTGTAATGAAGAAAGTAGCAAGAAAACGATGATACATATTGTCATAATGTACAAAATGTTGAACTGTTGACTCAATCTACAAATTGAAGGAATACAAATGATCTGTTGTGCAATTCATGAGCATGAGTAAAGCGTTTTATTTTTTTATCTCTTTAGAGGTACCTTGTTGGTTCAGCAAGGGCCCACCGTCCCAACCAAGGTAAACCTCCATGTACATGTTTTTGTGATTGTGTGAGTGTGAACATTTAACACTTGTGTGTTGTAAATGATTTCAAATACATTTTAAGTTCAGTACAGAGTCACTTGCTTTTGAATCAGTGTGAGTAATTAGACATTGGACAGAGTAAATAGTTTCCTTTCCATTTCTGCAGATTAACCTTTAATTGATAAGAGTTTGATGTGTGGGATTGTTGAGCAAGCGAATATTATTGTTTTGAGTTTGTAATTGTGGTGTTCCTAGTAGGTACAGGAATCATAAGACTTCATATTTTACCTTCATGTTCCATATAATGAAGTATCTCAATCATGTTGGTTGTTTCCTGTACTAAAGAAGGTTTGATTAAATTGAATAGAGTTATGATTGATTTTTGTCTAGGAGTGAATAAAGTGGATTGTTGATTACTGTTTTGAATTGCTACAGGGAACAAGATCTTAAGTTATTCTCTTCATTTCATGAGCCTGGAATGAACAGACCTGTCACCTAAGAAAGAGTCTTTTTAATTGAGTGTTTTCTTGAGGATTTTTGTTATCAGTTTTATCTTTTGAGTTTAAAGTTGTGTGAAACATTAAAAAATTCTAGAAACAGAGTGTTATGTTATTAATTATTTCCTTCTTGAGATATATACAACAGACATAGGTAAGTTACCTATTCTCGGCACATATAGTGTAACAAATATTTCGATTACGAATCCCAGATTGACATATAAATGAGTGTAATATACTAATCATATTTATACATCAACATTTTGGCGTCGTTACCGGGGAGTTGTAAATCGTAACAGGTAGAATTTTGAGTTTGATTGGTTTGATGAGTTTGGATTGGATTTAAGGATAATATGAGGGCAGAGAAAAGATGATAAGACGAGAGGTAAGAACCTGCGCATCCACTTTGGTGGGGTTGCTCCAAAGTCAGGTTGTCCTCTTAGCTTTGGTAGTTAAAAGTTTGTGTTTCTTTAGTATTAGAAATTCTTTTATGAGTAGGTATAGGGATAATAAAGGTAGATTTATTGCTTCCAAAATTTTAGAAAAATTAGAAAAGATTTATTGTTTCCAAAATTTTAGAAAAATTAGAAAAAACAAGAAACTCCCTCCCTCCACACACTCCACCATCTAAAATTGCAGTGAAAAATTCTCGATCAGAGGAGAAAGCTCAAAGTCAACAATTGAAACAACATCCAAAGGCACTAAATCTGAAGCCATTTCTCATATTGAAAGCATAATACAACAAGAAATAGGGGAAGCAGTAGTGAACCCATCAGAAGGAGGAGCTAGAAAAGAGATAGAGGTTGTGATAGAGGAAGCTGCATCTGCCATTGGGGAAACACACAAGGTATTGGAATAGTTAGATATACCAAAAAAAACCAGTGGTTGAACCATCACTTAGTGGGGAGACATCACCACCACCCTACAACATATACGGAGATATGGTAGAAGAGGAAGGAAATGCAGCTAATGAAATAGAGACATTTGGATTCCCAATACTAGACATCGACAGAGATGTTTCTATGAAGAATATTCCATTCCCTCACTGCCTCACTTCCATGGTATGTCAATAGAAGATCCTGATTCATTTTTGTTTGAATTTCATATGCTATGTAGGAGCTATAACTACACTAATAATGCACAAAAATTAAAACTCTTTTTAGCTATACTAAAAGACGCAACACTAAGGTGGTTTATGAGCCTAGGAGAACAAACTATCTTATCTTGGTATGGTATGAAGGAGACCTTCCTCTAAAAATATAAATATTATTGTAGACCTAGCGATGCTAGGAATGACATATTTAAAATTCAACAATCTGAGGAAGAAATCTTGGAATATTACCTAGAGAGGTTCTTATACAACTACCAAAAGACAAAGCAATTTTTCTTAGACACAGCCACAGTTAGGACCATCTTCCTAAAAGGTGTGAGGAATGACTTCATTGAAGTACTAAAACTCATTATTTCTGGATATGTGTACCAAAATCCATTTGCAAACATAGTAGAGTATTGTAAAAGATACTCTCGTAGTCGAACCAAAACATGAAAAAGTGTAAAGGATCCTACAAACAGAATTATTAAACCCACACCAGGAGGTGTTACTAGGATTGAATTGGGAAATCTACTAGAAAAATTTAAAACAAACATCCTAAATACCATCAATTCCCAACTTGATACCATTAAAATTAAAAAGAAAATAAGAAGAAGAAAATGCTACTTTGGCAATTTTCTGTCCTCGGTGTAGGAAAAGGCATCCTGAAAACAAATTCCCCCTTAATTTTATCGAAATATGTGGCCTGTGGACATAATATCACCCTACCAATGAGTGCCCTTCTTTACCTGGCCTTAAATCCATTTTCAAGGGAGGGGGAGAGCCTCATGAAACATTCAATCCCCCCAAGAGGCAATGGAGACAACAGAATCCCAATATGTTTGTAGACCCTACCACACAATATTCACAATAGCAAGGGGTACCTTCCATGTCTTATCCTCAATGGTCACCACAACAGCCACAAATCCATCCTTGGCAACAAGGATGGAGAGGTCCTGCATATGGGAATGTTACTTTTCAGCCAACAACATTTCCCACCTACCCACATTACCCTTCCAATATTTCTTAGTTTCTCCTAGGATTTAGTCCTCCTTCTCTTCCTCCACCTCCACAGCTGCAGCACCAACTTTCACTTCCTATGAATCCAAATTTGTAGCAACAAATTCAATCTACACCTATTCTAAACCCTCCTCGGCCTACCCCTATTACTACACAACCTATTCGAAATCCAAGTAATAGACCTACACAACCTCTACAAAATATTGAAGTACAAAACTTCCCCACTTATGTAATAACTCCTTCTCCATTTAATGGAATGGAATTAAGATCAAGGAGGGTTGTAAATAAACCAAATCCTACTATGGTCATTCAATAAGAAGAGCAAGTATATAATTATGCAGTTCAAGAAGAATAACAAATAGATAATCAAGCAGTTCAAAGAGAAGAACAAATGGATAACCAATTAAATGAAGAAAGAAACACCCCTGTACAACAGGAAACTCCTCATCACACTTCTCACCCAGTAGAAATGCCTCAGAAAATGAATCCTTGTCCTTATCTAGAAAGGTTACTCATGAATAAATCTGAGGAACCTCTAGGACATAATCTAGAGACTGAACTTTGAAATATATGTGTGAAGATTCCCCTACTTTAGGCCATCAAGGATATACCTATTTATGATAAGATTTTAAGGGATATTTGCATTAAAAATCCATGGAGGAAGAGGAAGGAGGATTCTATCATACAGGTGGTTGGATAGTTATCAGAGTTTATATCAGAAACTCCATCCAAATATAGTGATCCAGGAAACCCAGTGGTAACCATATAAATTAACGGTGTTTCTTTGCCAAGCACACTTATTGATATAGGGGCAGCAATAAATGTTATGTCGGTTCACACCATGAAAATGCTGCAACTAAATCACCTAAGACCAACACAGACTTTGTTGGAACTAGCGGACAAATCAGTCATCACCCTAGCAGGAATTTTAGATGATATAACAGTTACCTTTTATTCTTGGGAGTACCCAATGGATTTCTATGTGATTCATCCCAAATCCTCCAAACCGGGACATCCAGTAGTACTTGTTCGACCTTGGTTGGCCATTGCTGATGCATTTATTAGTTGTCAGTCTGGAGAGATGACAATTTCCAATGGCACTCAAAGTCAGAAACTTATCCTCTTTCCCCTTGCCCAACCAACCACTGAAGTTCCTCTCTGGTTGGAGACTCCCTATGTGGAGGAGGACTTTACTCATCCCGTGTTGACACTTGAATAGGTAAAAGGAGTTCAAGAGAAAACTGAAGAACAAATCTTAAGCCTATTTTTTGTTGATACAGAATGCATTGAATATCCTCAATCTTTTCCTGAATATACACATATCTTTAGCTCTGAATTCGAAGAAATGTGGCACCCCTCCACCTCTACAGTAGCCAACGTTTCACAAGTAGATGAAGGGAAATAATAAACTATTCAGGCTATTGAAAACAGTCCTGGAAAATCTTTGTATATCAATGTTAGCTTAGAAACAGATCATCAACAAAACTTGATACAAATGATTCAAGGGAAACCTGTGATTTTGCATGGGATTACTCTGATATGAAAGGGATTCACCCAGACACTTGTATTCATAATATTTACACTAATGATAAGATCAGACCTATTAGGCAACCCCAAAGAAGAATGAATCCAACCTTGAAAGACATAGTGAAAGAAGAACTCCAAAAACTCCTACAGGCCAATTTCATCTACCCTATATCAAATATCTAGTGGGTCTTCCCATTAGTTATCGTCCCTAAGAAAAATGGAAAATGGAGGATTTGTGTAGACTTTCGAGAATTGAATAAGGATACCTATAGATATTACTTTCCTTTTCCTTTCATAGACCAGGTCTTGGACAATTTGTCTGGGAAGATGTATTTTTCTTTCTTGGATGGGTTTAGTGGTTACAATCAAATCCAAATTTCATTAGAAGACTAGGACAAAACAACATTTACCTTCAAATGGGGGACCTATGCCTATAGAGTTCTTCCTTTTAGTTTGTGTAATTCCCCTGCTACCTTTCAAACGGTTGTCTTGGCCATTTTCTCTGATTTGACCCATGACTATGTAGAAGTCTGCATGGATGAATTCACAGTGTATGGGGATGATTTCCAACAAGCATTGGACAATTTGGAGAAATTATTGGTTAGGTGTAAGGAAACCAACCTTTCCCTTAATCATGAAAAGTCTAGAATGATGATCACTGAAGGAATTGTTCTAGGTCTCCACATCTCTAGTACTGGAATAAGAGTAGACCCTTCCAAGATTGACATCATTTCCCAAATCAAAATCCCTAGCTCACAGAAAAAAGTTAGAATATTTTTAGGGCATGCTGGTTACTATAGGAGCTTCATTCAAAATTTTATGAATCTAGCTTCCCCGTTGTTCAAACTGTTAAAAAAAGAGGCTGAATTTTTTTGGAATGAACAATGTCAAATCTCCTTTGAAATTTTGAAAACAAAGTTGTCAAGTGCCCTTGTTTTGAGAGGACCAAACTAGTCTCTTCCTTTTCATATTTTCACGGATGCCTCAAATACCGTTTTGGGGTTGTTTTAGGACAAAGGGAAGGCCAGATTCCTTATGCTATATACATTTTCAGAAAAATTCTTTCACCTGCTAAAGTAAATTACACTATCATGGAAAATGATTTTTTGTCAATAGTACATGCCATTAACAATTGTAGACACTACATAACAGGGTATGAAGTCTTTTTACATACCGACCATTCAACCATCAGATTTTTAATGAACAAATTGTTACAAATGCTAGAGTGACTAGATGGTTGTTACTACTACAAGAATTCAATATCACCATTATTGATAGGCCTGGAAAAGATAATTTAGTTGATGATTTCTTGTCTAGACTCATTCATGCAGGTGATAATAATCTAGTAGATGATGATTTTATGGATGAGAATCAATTTTCTATTTCTACTTACATTCCTTAGTATGCAGATGTAGCCAACTATCTTGTGATAGGAAAGCTACCTCAGAATCTGTCCTCCCGAGAGAAACAAAAAATTGTCCAGCTAAGTGCCAATTACATGTGTTATGATGATTGCTTATACCGAACTGGGCCTGATTTGGTGATCAGAAGGTGTGTTCAGGATGATGAGATGCAGGATATTTTCAAATCTTGTCATGATGGTCCATGTGGAGTCCATTTTGTTGATAAAAGGACAACATACAATATTTTATAGTCTGACTACTATTTTCCAACTATTTTCAAATATGCATAGAAGTATGTGTCCAGCTATGATGATTTCCAAAGGATGGGAAAACCTACTACAGTTGATCAGATGCCCCTCCAAGCTCATGTAGTAATTGAACCTTTTGAAAAATGGGCTTTGGATTTTGTAGGAACCATTAACCCTATGTCTCGAATAAAGAAGTATGTCTTGGTCTACACATATTATGTGGATAAATGGGTGGAAGATAAAGCTTTATATTTTTCTAATGAACAATCTGTTGTAGACTTTATCTTCAAAGAAATATTTACTCGTTTCGGTGTACCTCAATAAATATTCATTGACCAAGGAACCCAATTCACCTCCAATTTGGTCAAATCTCTTACTGAATAGTACAGGATCAAACATAGAAAATATTTTCCTTATCACCCTCAAGCAAATGGGTAGGTGGAATCAACTAACAAGGTGATAGAGGTTATTCTTACCAAGACTGTTCAGATGCATCATAAGTACTGGGTTGATGGGTTGTTTGAGGCCTTATGGGCCTATAAGATAGCTTGGAGAAACACAACAGGCCATACACCTTATGAGTTGGTGTATGGGAAGCAGGTGTTGCTTCCCATAGAATTTGAAGTAAAAACCATCAGGACTGCCATGCAACTAGGGATGGATCTGGATGAGGCTAAAAAACAAAGGCTATTACAATTGAATGAGCTTGATGAGATCAGACAATATAATCTTCAAAGGACCACCCTTATACAAGAAAAAAGGACTAAATGGCATGACAAGTACATCAAGAAGAAGTCTTTTCAGTGAGGTGATTGGGCCCTCCTTTATGATAGTAGGTTCAAGAATTTTAAAGGTAAAGTGTCTACTAGATGGTTGGGACCCTATGAAGTAGATATAGTTTATGACAATGGTTCAGTAAAGATAAATAATATTGATGAGAATTAGACTCCCTTTGTCATAAATGGGCATCGATTGAAGGTTTATCATAAGCCTCTATCCAAAGAGGATTTTGTCAAACATGTTCTTCAAAGCTCTAAAATGCAACTGGTAAGCAAGGGGGTTTCTCCTCCTACTGACCCACCAGAGTAAGTTTGATTGTGTGAATTAATTTGGCTTTGTACATATTTTTAAATAGGTGTGTCATTAGATAGAACTTTTCTTTTGTTGATGTGACTAACAAAAACAAAAAGTTGATTGTGTTCTCATGTAGATAAATGAATAAGGAGGACATCTTCCAAGATGATTTTTCTTTAATTTTTTCAGACTCATAAAAATTGAAAATACCGGCAAACAGGAACTGGCCTAGGCTCAAGAAAAATCCACGGGACAGTATATGGAGTTTTCTTTAATTTTTTCAAACTCCTAAAATTTGAAAATATCAACGAGTAGGAATTGGCTCGGGCTTGAGAAAAATCCATAGGACAGTATATAGAGTCTTCTTTAATTTTTTCAGACTCTTTAAAATTGAAAACACTGGCGAGCATTAACTAATTTGGGCTCAAGAAAAATCCATAGAAAAGTATTAGTTAGGATTATTATTTTTGTAATAAATAGGAAGTGCCAACAGGAGAAGTGATCAGCCTGATTCCAAATGAGGAGGGTTCTAAATCTCAACATGTGGTCATCCAGCTACAGAGTACCTTCCTGTCACAAATATTGGATCCCAAACACCAAATTCTTTTACCTTATTCTGACACTTCCACTACAAATTCAGAGTTCCTACATCAAGTGTTGGTATTTGTTTCACCTACATGGTTTTTCAGTTGAATCAGATCACAAATCCTCTTCCAGAACACCAAAAAACACTAGCTACTTCTATAAAGTGAAACCTACAAAAGTTTCAGTCTACAAAGAACTACCACCAGGTACTATGTCAAATTCTCCTCAAGTATTAGAATACAAGGTTTGCCTTTGTGCTCATCCAGTACTAGAAAACATCTTTGCGTTCATCCGGTACTGGAAAACATCTCTACGTTCATCCGGTACTATGGGAGGAGGTTTGTGTTCATCTGGTATTGGGTAAAACTCTGTGTCCATCTGGTACTATGCAAAACTATTTATTTATCTGGTACCGATGGTCGCCTTTGTGATCATCTGGTACCAAAGGAGAAGGTCTTTGTTATTCTGGTACTGAGCACAACTCTGTGTTCATCTGGTACTAAGGTGATCCGGTACTAGTAATAAGGTGTTGGTAGTCCTTATCCTATATTCAAGTTGTGTTGCTCGATTTAAGTGTTTCAAGTACTAGGATGTATAAACTCAACATTTTTTCATTTTATTAAGGAATTAGGATAATTATGTATTAAACATGTGGTTACTCTCAAATTATGGCACACTCCCTACTAAGAACTTCTGCAAGTCCTCGCCTATATTTCCTTGTGAAGAAAACATTCCTATATACCCGAAATGCTGAGAGTACGAGGTAATTGTGCCTCTAATAGGATCAATTTCATGCCTTCCATTTATCTGGTAGAGAAATGTCATAATCCCATGATTCAATATCGTGCCATACGAATGACTCGAGCCGCATCTTTATGCATGTCAAACCATGATTCCAATGACATCAGACCATTTCATACTCATGATTTTTGGTCATAACGACTACATATCTTGTCATCATTATCCAACACTCCTGTGAATATTGTCTGATGCCAAATTTCATACGAGTCTATAAGTTATTCATGAATTTGACCTGTCTTACCTTGTCATCATTACCCTAGATTTGACCATTGTAAACCAAATGTTAATTTATAAATGCTCCTCTGGATGGATTTTCCATCCAAATGAGCATTATTTACAATTTCTACTGTCACACCACCTGCATTCACACTATGATCCCATGCCTTTGTATATTTTGCATAATTATCCTCTTCCGGTACTCCATCACGATATGCATTGATCCAGTACTCCATCACGGTCTCCGTTGATCCAGTACTCAACCCTTGATCCTCTGTTCCATGCCTCATACATCTTAAGAATTGTTTTAAGCTGGAATGGGGGTTGAAAGGCATGAGCCTGTGTTCCATTTATACAGGGAAACACCAGAATATCAAGCTTGCAGAGAAATATTTGAACAGGCCAGTTGGGTCCCATTTTTGGAGAAGTTTAAAGGCTATCATGAAGGATTCTCTCCTGCTTTTGCACAGATATATGATGGAGAAAGTGTCCTTTTTGGAGATATGAAGTTGACGATTTCATAGGCCACCATAGCAGAGGCTATAGGCCTCCCTTCATCTAGAGAAAAATACTTCAAGGGGGTGATCATTGATAGGAAGCTTTGTAAAAAATTTCTCAAGCCAGAACATCAAGACCTCGATTAGACTAAGAGCATTCCTTGAAGATGCATCAAAAAAAAATATTGGATGATGCTCATTAGTTTGCAGAGATTTCTCACCTGCGATGGGAGGTATGCAGTAACCTTCCTATACCATTTGAAACTTCTATCACATTTTGAAGGAGGGCCACAAATTGATTTTCCTAACTTCTTATGGATGAGTTTAAATAAAATGGTGAGAGGAGTGAAATCAGCTTCCAAGAAACCTAAAACTAGCCTCCATCACCATGGCTTAATGAAAATTTTGGTTGTCTATTCCTTCAGGACACAAGGTAGTAGTTGGAAGAAACTACTCCAACAAAAAATTTCTCAGGAAGGAATGCCTAAATCTGTAGAGGAACAGGAAACAAAAATACACAGTGAGGGGTCCAGCAGAAAGGAAAAAAAAGACAAAGGGAAGAAATTAGGGGGTGAAGAATCCAATGTTACACCCAGCTCATCCCAACCTATTGAGGAATTGGAGAAAGAAAATTTTGTTTTGAGGGAGCCTACTACATCTAAAAAGAAGAAAGCCTCCCAATCTCAGAAAATAATTCCAACCCTGATTCCAAAAGCTAAAAGACAGAAGAGGAAGGACTCTAAGCTAGGTGAGTGATTAGATAGTGCCCCTGAAGAAACCATTGAGTTATCACCAAAGCAAGTTAGCAAATTGGAAAAGGCCCATGAACTCAACATTCAGAGAAAGAAAAAGGGTCAAAAGAAGGGTGTTTCAGCAGAACGAATCCTAGAAGGGCCCACCACATCTAAGAAGGAGAAGCTTGCCCAGTATAAAGTACCTAGTCCAATATTGAGTCCTAAATATCAATTGCCACAAAGTAAGAAGAGGAAGAGGAAGAAGACAAATCAACAAGACATTTCACATGATGCCCCCGAGGCCATTGTTGAGCTCCCTCAAGAATCGGTTAAGAAGTTGGAAAATACCCTTGAAGCAGTTATTGTGTCTCCTCAAGAATCGGTTAGTGAGTTAGAAGAAAATCCTAAGATGACAAGTGGAAGTAAGAGGAAGACCAAAATGAGGATGGCTCGAAAGAAACAAATTTCAGAGCCTACACCTCAATCCTCTAGAGTGGAAATAGGGAATGTTGAGCAAGGGAAGACCCCAAAACCCACACTTTGGTCCTCCAAGGTGAAAATCAAATCGACACAAGAGAAATAATTTTTTAGGCATATAACTACTATTAAGATGAAGAAGAGGAATTTTTTTGAGGAGAATTCCACCCCTATCAGCAAATTTGAGGAAGTCCCACTTCCTGTACAAAGGACCACTAGAAGCATGGCCAAGCAAGCAACAGTTCCACATGTTCCTTCTCTTCAAGAAGAGCCCATTAATATTTTGAATTCTCAAGAGAAATAAAGTGGCTATGGATCTATGATTAGTGAGACCAAGGGGTTGGTGACAGAAACATTGAGAGGTCTAAGAAAGGAGAAGGAAGACCGAGAGGAGGTGAATGAACAAATGACCACATATGATCCTGAAAATTCTCTGAGCAAACAACAATTGATAGTGAATATTGGGAAGTTAAAACAAGAAGTTGCAGAGTACCAAGTGTTGGCACATTAAGCCAGAGAATGCACAAATAAAAGAATATAATTTAAGGTTATAGAATGCACAACATGAGGTCTCTGTTAAACTCAACAAAGTCTTACAATTTATCCAATACACTAGGGTGATTAACAAGGAACTTGGGACCAAATATTCTAGTCTTAACATCCTACAGCTAGAGAAATGATGGGGAATGGTTCAATTTTACAAACATTTTGAGTATCAGTTTTGATGTTGTTCCATGAGGACATGCAATGACTTTAGCATGGGGAAATGTTGAGTCTCCATTTTGACACTTCTAATATCCTATATTACCCTCTATCTTAACCTATTTTACCTAGTATGCTATGTGTATATAATTGATTGTTTCCTCCACAAATCCACTTGATGACCTTGTCGATATGCATAGAGAGGTAACTTATTATTAAGGCATGATTTGTTTAGTTTTCTTGATTTAATTCGATTAAATGATTGATTATGTATGATCCTAATCACTTTGAATCTTAAGCATCTTCATCCGGTACTAAACTATATCATGATTCAATACTTCGTTGGATTTGGTACCCCACTAGATCCGGTACCCTATCTGATCTGGTACCAATGCTCCAACTATTCCGGTACCAATGTTCCACCTATTCCGGTACTAGCCACTCAACATTTATTCTAGTACCCACACAACATTGCATTCGGTACCAGCACAACTCAACATTGCATCTGGTACCAACATACTCAGCATTGCATCCGGTACCATTCTTGTGCCTATTCTGGTACTGCCTTTGTGCCTGATCCGGTACTACCTTTGTGCATGATCTGGTAATCATAGTTCTAACTGTGTTCATCTGGTACCAAACCCCTATTTATAGGATTTACATGTTGAGAGAGTATGTTGATGGAGATTCCAAGAAGTCAATTAGATAGAAGTCTCTTGAAGTAGTTTTTGAGATCACGATAGACATCATCACTCATGCACTTTGT
>SNQJ01S0106245.1:0-17319 GCA_010110895.2 Picea sitchensis | reverse complement strand
TCTGTCCAACTTCCCTCTTTCCATCCACATGGGCCCTCCTCAGCTCATTGCCCTCTCGTCTCCTGCCATGTGTCCCTCTCACTCCCAGTCACCTCCACAGTGTTGATGCCATTGCTCCCATCATACCCTTTTTCACATCCGCCATAGGGGTCCCTCGCAGCAGTCCAACGAAGAAACATCCAAAGAGAGACCGTTCAGTCGATCCAGGTGGCACCATTAGGATACCTCCACGTCCCAGAAGGCAGAGTTGACCGAGGCTGTCCCCAGTCCCAAGAAAGTAGTTATTGTGGTTGTTGCTGGTGGTTGAGCATCATCTCCACCATAAAAAGAAAGTTCAGCAAAGGACTAAAGCTGGTCGATTCATCTGCAGCAGGATAGTCTGAGGTCTGATAGCGTCTGTCTTGGGTGCACGATCAGCCAGAGTCTGCATGCGCAGTCTGTCAGAAGACATGCAGACACAATGTTTTTAATGCAACATCTTTTTTTTGCTGTTGTTGTTGTTGTTTTGAGTATATGTAGGCGTTTTCTCCATTTTTGTAAGCATCGATGGTTGAGCTAGGCTCCCGATTGTAAAGTTTTGATGAAGCGCTGGTCGCTCTGGTTATGTATTGGCATTTGAGACTTCTTACTTTATGGATGTCAGTCTCTTTCCATCCCTTTGTTTACACTATGTTAGAACAACTTAGAATTGGAGGATCCAGTTGAGTTGTGTTGTTATAGGATGATGTAGGTTGGATCACTGTAATAGTCGTACGGTTTCTAATCAATTCTTGTGCTTTCTCAACACTGAATGGCTCGGAATTGGAGGATCCAGTCAAGCCACCTTTCAGTTCTTTGAAACTCGGGGTCAAGAGGATCTTATCTTCTGAGTTTTTCCTCCTCAAGCTGTCGAAGGCCTGATGCCCAAGGCAGTCTTGCTCACTCATCTCATTAAGTCTTCCATCTATCCATCTTATACTCGGCTTATTGACGGAAGTTGGATCAAGACCTCCCTTGTTTTCTATACACCAGGCCCAGTTTCCTGAGTTAAAGCTATATCTTCTTGAGTCTCTATCCATTCGATCACCCCATTAAACAAATCGTGACATAAAATTGATGGGCATTGGGCTCTGCTCCTGCAAGCAATCCAGGAGTGACTTCTGACGCTAACACCTCTCACCCAGAAATGAATTACAATCAGGCTGTTAGGTGGGAAGACCTCCTGAAGAGTTATTGAGGGGATGGGGAAGACCACCCATCTGTAAGGCTTCACGATCTAACCACAGAATGGGAATTCGGGCCTCACAGAATCTTGTTGGAAAATACAAGAAAAGAAAGTGTGGGGGTCATGAAGAAAATATTTGGGAAGAGTGCATAGACGAGGTAGAAGCTCTGGGACTCGAGGAAGAATTGTGAAAAAGAGTGTGTTCTGATTGCGAGAAATAGAGACTGAGAAGGGAGAAGGAGAGTAACCTTCATCCCTATCTATTTCTAAGCTGGAAGAAGATATCCAATCAAAAAACATCGTGGTCTAGCTAGAGGGTGGCTAGTGGTAAATCTGTTAGGAGTGATTGAGACTATTGTTGGGTGGAAACATGCACTCTTTCCAATAGTCGCTTCACGTTGTATGGTTATGATAAGTGTTTATATACTTTATGCATTGAATTAGGAATTAATAGTTGCATGCATGTATTTACTTATTTGTAAATGGTTCTGCACTGAAAAGGTTAAATTTTGTATATACGTTGTTTTCCTTGAGGACTTGTGCTTCTATTTTTCCCGTGTGCCCCAGTTTATCTCTCTAAGGTGTTTCCCCTAGGGATCTACCTCACAGCTCTAGAATCAGAGCAAGCCTCTTGGCACTGCTACAATCTCGATAACCTCACTAGTTTATATCACCTAGTTTCAAAACTTAAGGTGTTAGGAACTAGGAAGGTGTTTCCTTCAAACTAGTAGTCTGAAAGACCTTGAATTCACACCCATGACCTTATTCAAAACCCAACTAAAGAGTAGATCTCATAGCTCGAGATTCATCTAAAGGTCCATGTGACCTGGGTCTAGGAACCCTACACTAAAAGGATTTAGCTCATGAAGGCTTCAGAGCTTCGGGAGTTCGAAGCTATGAGATGTCAAACTTCACGATAGTCACAGTTACCCGAACTACTAGAGTAACAAGAGCCTTAGATGACTTAAGAACCTAAAATAGGAGATGGATTTGAGCCGTTCATTGGGAGGAGAAGCTATCCCAGTTGTCAGATCGACTCAAATACCCGCCGGAGATAACAAATCAAACACCAGCCGCTCGATTAAATTGATGGTTGGGAATCATTACAGAGCACGAAGGTGAAATTAGCAAACATGATAGTTCGCGGCCCGCAATTCACCAATGTCATTGATATCATTGGGTTGGAATATGAACGACCCCGATTAGACCGAGTTGGGTGAGTATTTTTCATATTGCGGAGGTTGAGCTCTTTGATAAAGAGTGCGCATGTTGGAGCCTCGCAATCAATGTGAACCATCGATCAATGAACAAATTGGTATTGGCTGGATGATGACCATCATACCTAAAAAAATTTCTAGGTGGAAAGTCGCGAGTTCCTTTGGAAATCCATGGAGTAAAGGAGTCCGTTTGTGTCGTCAATCTGAGAGAAAGTACATGTGTCGAAAAGTCATCGATTTCGGGTGTAAGAACTCCGAGAGAAAGAAAGTGTGGAAAGGTTGACACTCCCGAAGCCTGAAGAGATGAAGAAGATCTGAGCCGTCCAAGACAAAGGGATAGGTGTCGTTAGATCCTGCACTTCAGAGGAAATTCGCTCCAGGAGAAAAGGGGATGTGTTGAACAAGAACTCCCGAAGGCTGGAGAGCCATAGTTCATCTGAGTCATCCGTTAGCTGAGGACAAGTGTAAGTAGATCTTCCATTTTGGAAGATATCCATTTCAGAGGAAATTGGGGTCATGAGAGTTGAGAACTCCCGAAGTAGATCATAATGGTTGATCACAAGGGACGCATGGCACTCGATCTGTAACTCTGGGTACAGGGTAATTCAAATGGAAAAGGTGTAGGAATGTTTGAAATTCCCGAACGCTGAAGTCTCGAAGTAAATCAGGGCCATCGAAATCCTTGAGGACACGTGACGTCAGATCATGAACTTTGGAGGTTTGCCACTCCAAAGGATTTCACGTAGTGGTCATCTTGGTGCCTATTGTCTTGGCGTATGGTCATAGTCCATGGTCATATGAAAATATAGGGGGATGAAAGAACCCAAAGAACTTGGGAGAGGATATCTTCCAGCTCCGAGTTTGTTTCGGAGCATGGAGATCATGGATGGAAAACTTTGGAAGAGCATAATGGAATAGAGACCCCGAATGGGGTTTTTGATTTTCCTAAGAAGAGCGAAGATTTGAGTCCCCATCGTGGGTGTGTTACAATAATATCCTTAAGGAGGGAGCTTTAGCATTGAGTTACCTATCCTCGACATTATTTCTTACTACCCCTTTTTTTCCTTTTTCTTTATGTGTTCATTTGATTGAACAAATCATTTTTTTCTTTAGATATTCATATACAAGATATGGACTAGGGGAATTGGTTTAATAGTGAGGTGGAATTGCTCAAGATTTTATATTTTTGGATTTTGACTTTATTTTTCTTCACCTTTATCCTTTTTTTGGCTTTATTAACTTAATATTTATTTATTATACCTTTATGGTGACATTTGATAAGTCATACATGATCATGATAGATTTTTATGGATGGAATGGAGTGAAATGGGGAAATTGGAAAGTGTTTAGTATGGTTAATATGTGAACGTGCTACCTTAACCACTATATCAGTAGTACAAATTGACCCAAGAAATGATGGCACTTATAAAGGAAAACTATGGTTCCCCAAGGTACGATGAGGGAAACAATAAAACTATAACTATTATGAAGTGTTAACAAATATCATTTTAGTGTTTACTGCTTTCATGTCTAAGCCATAAGTTATAGCATCACATCCAAATTAACTACTAATGCATGGGATATCACATAGATAAGAGTGAAAACCACAATGTACCATCCATAGTGCATCTATCATCTGAGGAGTGGGGGGGGAAGATCCGATATACCATAGTTGAGCTAGGATAATCATATATCTAAAGGATAAAATGAGAATAATTGTTTGAGTCTGGAGCATGTAAGCAAGAGAGCTCATGCAATCAACAACATAACACCCTTGTGAGGGTGTCTCTGAAGTAGTCACATGTTGGTGGATAACATTTGTCTCCTGCTCGGGGACATGCACTCTAATCCTAGAGTGTATGAGAACTCCAAATTCACTCACAAAATTGTGATGTACACATCATCTAACTCGTCAAATGCATTAGCAAGGAGAAATCTACCACTCCGAGTGAGAAAAAATACTACTTTATAAAAATAAAATTTTTCCAAGTCTAATAATGGAAATGAAACATGAGAACATATGCAATAAACTTATTCTAAGGAAATTTAAATGCATCTAGAAACCCAAAAATCCATGAAATAAGACACATAAATGAGGAAAAGAAAATGTAAGGAAATAAATTCAAGCGAACAACATACACTACTACTAAGGGAAAATATTATTTCTATCCCTACAAGCTAACTAAGAAGTGTGGATGCTAGGCGAAGTCATAAATCCACTGAAACCACTTGAGGATTTGATGAGCTTGAGGATTTCCCTTTTGTTTGGTGATGAACCAAAACATGGATTCATTATAAATCATATGGGTATTAGGAAGAATCTTCATGACTCCATGATTTTGAGTCGAGGTAAGATTACAATTATGAAGTAGAAGGTCTAAATCATACCAAGGTTGGGTAATGTTTCTACAAATTTGCTCCATCCAAAGATCAATAGGGATGATGTAATGATTATTATCATTATTTGAACTAATCAAATCATTGATTTCACTTGTAAATTTATAGAAGGAAATGGGTTGTGTAGGCAGCTCCAACTATGACCTACATGGAAATGATTGACTCTCCATGTTTCTCTTAGTCAAAGATAAGGAAATAAATTATTCATAAGTCAAAGGTGATCAAAGAGGATGAGGGAAGTCTTAGGTAAAGGGTAGGCTTTCTATAACTATAACACACCCGACCCCTAAAAAGTATTTTAAGGGATGGGGCATCAAAATTTCGTTTTCCTTAACTCTCTCTAGGTTTCCCTTTCTCCAGAGTGCAGGTCCTTCCAAACCCGCGGGATATTTCCTGGCCCCTTTTAAAGGATTTGAGAAACATGCACTAGATTTCCACGCTAGGACCCTTCCTTCATAAGACCTTAGGCTGTGAACCGATGCCTACTCAAAGGGCGCTTCGAAACTTTGGGCGTTGGGCATTTTCACTTCACCACTCGCCAAATCTTTCAAACTCCGAACTAGAAAAGTTTCAAAATGATGGGATAGGGATCGATGGTCCCTTCTCCCTTTCTAGATCAATGGCCCACTGAAACTTCAGGCTTAGGCACTTCGACAAGTTCCAAATACCTCCCCTGGAGTCTTCCAGAGTGCTGAGTCTTTGGAATGCATGATCTTATGCCACACATCCACCAAACATCAACGGTTCTGATTTACTTTGGGACTCTATGCTTTGGTGGATTCCAAAGTACTCACAACCGCAAACCTCCGAAGTGAAATACTTCCAGATTGTCAGATATTCTAATCCCTGTCCTCCAAGATTGATGACTCAGGTGGACTCCGGCCTCCGGGCCTTTGGGAGTTCTTGTCCCACTTTTCTCTGAAGTGGATATCCTCTGAAGTAACATATCGCCCGCCATGCATCCCCAAACAATGGACGATTGAGATCCTCTCCATTATTTTGAGCTTCGGGGATTTTTTGAAGCTCTAAGATTCAAATCCTCTGGAGTGGCTCTCCTCCGGAGTTAACAATATACTGATACACATCCCAGTTGATGGACGATTCAGATCTCCTCTGACTCCCTGCGACTTCGAGAGTCTTCAACATTTTTCACATGCTTCCTTCCGGTGTGTTAAACTATCGGAGTATAGGATCTAGTGCAATGTTTCCTTTATGATGGATGGTCAAGAAGGGCCCCAAAGGATCCTTATATCCACAGTCCACATTACTTCACGACTCCAGTCTTTGGGGGGGTCTTGACATTACAACACCACTATCCTCTTGAAGTGGTCAACACCGAGCTAACTACATCGTAGATTCGACGGTCGGGATAGCTCCCGGGAATCCTCAAATCTATGACCTAGATTAACTTCAAGACTTCGAGATTTCAGGGGATTCACTTCCTGTATGACGAATATACCAATACGATGGACCCATGAATTCCAAAGGGCTTGAAGGATTAACATCAATGTCCCTTCTCCAGATCCGATGATCATGAAGAACTTTGGCTCCTCCCGAACTAATCTCATCCATTCGTCTTCCAAATGAAAGGATCTTCCCTTTCGAGAATTGACTCTTGCTATCCTTCCTGATCTTCGTCATCTCTAATATACTTAGGCACCTTTCTCCATTTCTCTCGAACTTAACACTTAGAGTAATTCTTCCGCACACCCCTTGTGCTCATTCATCAACTCTAGAACTTAAGAGGTTCTTGGTCTCTGCCCACCTCGTAGAGAGCTAGTGCATACATGCATTACCTCTCCTGAGATTAAAATACTCCTTCCTCTAGGAGACTCAGAATGACTGGGAGTGTTGACATGCACATGTGAGACTATGCCCAAGGTCGTGAAACTCACAGTTCATTTATTTTAACTAGAACCACCACAGGGCTAAGGAAATTATGTGTACAATCCAAATAATTCCTTACTTTCTTAAATACAAAATCAGGCAGAATTAAAGGGATACACTATAACCATTAGGCAAACATGCACATCCATGAAACATTCATAGGATATCCTACTTTAATATATAGTTACAGTTCAATTACACAGGATATGAGAATACTTATCTATTACAGGTTGCCGCCAACTAACTGACTTTGGGTGTTCACCTTTCCACCCAACCATAGGCTCAGAGGCATTCATTATTAGCCCTCTATCCACCCCCGTGCCAAGCCATGATATCACTAGGGAATTTATGCCAATTCTCAACAATCCTTTCTCTTTCACATCTGCTACGATTTTTATCAGATACTTCCTCAGCATCAAGCTCCTAGTCTTCTACTCAGGTCCCATTCTTTGAAAAATCTCAGGGATTCCTCCCTCTGTTATGACCTCAATGAGGTTTATCATATACTTCCTCAACATCAAGCTCGTGGCCTTATGCTCATTCTCATCTCGAGAGCATCTCTCATTCTCCACTCTTCTTTGTATTCCTTTATGTGCCTTGCACGCAGAACCATCCTATCTTGTTCCTTCTGTTAGAAGGAAATATCGGGTCAGTTTGGGTCTGTAGGACCCTATGGTACATCAGGATGAAATTCTTTAGCTAGACTATACTTCCATTCATGGGGGTGGTTGATGGTTCAATGATCGGTCCTTTCTTCATTAGATGATTTCTCTCCTTGGGATCTGGAGGAGGTTTGTTATCCTCATCAAATAGGAATTTGGGTTCATTCGACATAACAAAACCTCTCTTATAGTTTTCACATTCTTTCCTCTAGTGATATCACGACCAATACTTTAAAGGCTTCACCCCCACATTCGTTTGTTTGGCTATTCAAACAATAATACATTTACACCATTCCCATGCCACAACATGTTAATCCTAATTAATGATTAATTACAAATTTGGGGAAACAGGGGTGTTACAATCCCCTCCCCCTTAAAAGGAACATTGTCCTTGGTGTTATTTCTCAATAACACCTGTTGTTATGATGAAAATATCTCTATGGCTTGGGGTAAACCACAATAGATGGAAATGACTACAAAAACCAACTCTATTCTCAAGTATTCTATATAAACAAATACACTAGCAAGACAAGATAAAAGGCCTACCTCATCCAGACGTTCGATGAGGTCCACCGTTGATCACTTGACCCAAAGTAATATACCTGCATCTAGTCCTCAACAACCAAGCAAATCCAGCATATGGTGATAATATATGATTTTAGCACATTCAATAACATAATCCATTAATATACATAACAAATATGCCCATGGAATATTAATTCAAAAATTTGCAAGATATCAATTGGACAGGAAAAGAGTATTTCTATTAATATATGATCAGTAGAAGTGAAAAAGTTACATACTTTCATGTTGGCACGGTTCGGAACCGAGAAACTAAGTTCCTTCTAGCTGGGCCTCCACCACTTCAATCCTCTACCAAAGGAAATCTCATATAAGAGAGACAATGAAGTTCTTAATCAACAAGGGAAGAGATTGGGGGATGAACACTGTGTTCATACTTAAAGGACAAAGGGATGCTGACTCAATATGAAGTGAATTATTTCTCTAGAGTAAATTTTCTCTCAAATTTGAATTCATTCTCCTCTTTTACATAGCTCATAAATGGCCCATTTATAGCCTTCAAATGGAACTAAAGGGTCGATTCAGAACATTTCCAGTATATGGAAGGCCAAGGATCATTGATCTCCTATCGTGACGTGGAAACTTGAAACCATTTTTCATTTTTGGGCACAAATCCCAATGTACACGGGCTATAGTGGTGCAACCTACATATTTTCATGTTGTATAGTAGGCAAGGTGGGTATATGTGGAAAAAATGTATTTTTAGCTCTGAGATTTGCAAAAAAAGGATGAAAAGTCTGCATAGGGATTGGAAAAAGGCCCTCTGTGCAAGATTGCATAGGGTGAGACAAATCTTGCTATAACACCTGTCATTCCTTTCTTATCCAGCCACTTCAGAAGTCTTGATCTTTGTCACCTGCCTTCAATAATTATTGGACAACAAGCACATTAATCATAGTCTTATGTGAAAATATTTTACTGTTGTTCAAATTCAAGAGGAAAAAATCACAATTTAGCACAATAATCATCTGCACAGTTTGTGGATTTGTATTCACATGTCTATATTGTTATCCAGGCTCATTGTTTTTCCTTGACATTCCCATTTTGTGCATGATTCCAATCAATAGTTTATAAGAATTATCAAAGTCTCCTCTTCCTTGCGGTCACTCACCCTTCAGACCCAGGCTTAGGCATCCCCTTCTATGATATGGAGTTCCTCGGGTGATCCATCTTGCCTTGCCAAGGCTTTCTCGCACAAGACGAGTTCTAGATACTTCATTGAGACTTACAATCAAGGCGTCCCTCAGAATTTCTCTGCCGAGGCATCCCTCTCGCTTGTGTTACCTCAACACAACATATTCCAGGTGATCATGACTTACCACAGGGTTCTCATGTCTCAACAATGACCTATTTCATGCTTTTCAACTTGATAGCCTTCATCTGTCCTTTATGGACATATATTTTCTTCTCACTTGTATCATAGGTATACAAAAATTCATGAGACATCATCACAAATTCTAAATTTCAGAATTTTATTGCAAATCTGTCACCCATAGATTTTCCAATTCCCTCATTAATTTTCAGATCTGTTTCGCATGGAACCAGATTCACCAATTATGGGACTTTCCTTCCCATAACAGTTTGGATCAACAGGAAATTTTGGTCTTCCTTATGGGCTTACAACATTTCCATATCCAAGACCCTTTGCTTGCTGCTATTTCAACATTCCTCAACCAAACAACTTTTTAGTTCTCATGCACATTATATGTTCATTGCACACTTGCATTGGTTCACAAACAATTTCAAGATTGTGCACACTAACAATCAAATGCATTTTCTTCAAATAAAATGACACTCCTTGTGGTTTGGCTCAGGAGATAATTAGTCTTCCTAATGGACTTATAGCACTGCCATATCCAATACTCTTTTCTTCCTGCACTTTCAACTTCAATTAGCCAAACAAATTGTTAGTTTCCCATGCACCTATATTTTTACTTCACCTTTATGATGTAATCACAAACAATTCTTAAATTGTGCATGCTAACAATCAAATCACTTTTATCTATTCGAGGATATAAAGAAAAAGGAAATTTCATTCATTACACATGCATCAATTCAATATATCAACCTTTCCATATGCAATTCAACATTAACTGAATTTGATCAATGTGCGAATGTCCATGGCCACATTCCCACATAATGCACCCTTGTATTGATTTCAGATTATCACTTTTCAGGTTGGGTACTCTCGCCAAGGTGTGCTGGAATTCAACCAACTTATTATCACATGGATTCTCTATCCATAATTATTATTTTAGAAGAACCATATTTTCTTCTCTGAATCGATCACAACCTTAAATCATCATTCATGAAACTCAAGGTTTCACATGAATTCCTTGAAGAATTCCTTGATTGGTCAATGCATTCATGACATATCCATTCATGAATTCTTCCAAGGGTTACAAACGGTATTTACTACCAGAGGTTCACACCTCCATCATCCAGGTTATCCTTACTGAATCATACCCTACTTGAGTATCCAAGGCATACAAATTCCTTTCAAAAGTTTTAACATTAAGACAATAAAATATTTCAAAAGGGGTTCTTACCAAATCCCTTCATAGCTTGTGCCACATAGGCATGAACATTTTTATACTGGTCCTTGGATGCTAGTGCCCTCTTTCTAATTTATTTTTACCTCATCAATAGTTCTTTATGGGGACTTTTACAACCCTGTCAACAATCTTTCAACCACATCTTTCTCATGGTCATCCTCTACTTGAGATTGCCCATCATTGGCAACTGTCTTATTCAATAGCTCCAATTCCTTTCTATACATAGCATGCATCATCATAGTCACAATTACATTAGTTGTAATATTAAAAAAAGTGCATGTATTGTAACATGAAAATCCATAAAACATATTCAAAATGTCCTAGCATATCATTATGCCCTTCATCACATTATCCTCAAATGTTTCCATGAGTCCAACACAAATAGATCTCGATTGTTTCTACAATAATACAACCATCATCACTATGGTGTCAAAACCTTTTACTTTCATCAGTGTACCAACTCTCTCATCCCAGAGAAAACACAATATTCAGTAAGAAAAGAATTGAGGGCTCTCCCCTCCCCTTTTTCTAATTCTTTCTACACCACCTGGGGATTTTCATCCCAGTGGAGTTATCTCTAAGGCATCACTGCCTCTCCTTAATCATGGATTCAACCAAGCCTATTTAGTCAAACATACTCATTTATTCACTTAATCATACTCAGGGGGTTTATTTTCCTTTTACCAGCTATACTGGTTTCCACAACTTGTCTTTTAATCCTACATCTCTGTTACACAATTCAAGGTTCTTAGGGTGAGAAAAGTGTTCCTCCTTTTCTCTCCCTTTACTTATGCAATCTACTTCTTATTGTGATTTTTCTTCTCTTTTCTTGAGCATCCTTGGTTAGGCTTATCCTAAATCTTAGGATACATCATCATGCTTTAATAACAAATTATTTTTCCCATAATGAATCATGAACCTGTGCATCCTGCACGTTACCATTCAATTATCCGAATGGTCAAGATTCATTATTAGTCTTCTATTCATTACTTGATGTTTTTCAAAATGTAATCCAAGATTATTATATATATATATATAAAAGCTTGTAGCTTGCTGCTAAATTCTCAGCAGTCATTAAGGTTGTGACTTTGTTCTCCTGACAGAGTCTTCACCCAATTCCTCCACAGGGAACTCCTTCAGCATGAAACTTCCTTATTGCATACCCTTCACTATTTGTGATGGCCTCAACCTTGAGTTAGCTTCATCTGTTTACCAGATACTCCATAAAGAATATAAACATGTATCTTTGTCATGCATTTCAATTACGTATCCACACATATTCTGGTTTTGTTAACTTACATCCACTATGTGCTTAACCATATGAATAATCATAAGCCTGTGTGTAGCTGTCATGGGTATATTTCACAGCCTACATACATCTCTAATTTAAAATTAGTCAACTCATGATTTTTCAAAATCATTCTCATGTGACCCTCAGAGGCATAATCATATGCCTCTTATCATGACAACATAGCATCCTTGCTCGTCCACTCTTTCTTCTATTTATACTAGTATTTCTTGAGGGAATGGAACACATTCCCCTTAAGCTATCATTCAAAACAAAGATTTCACGACTCTTCGAAATGGAGTCAACCATGCATCCATGGTATTCACTTAAACTTGGCAAGCACAATTCTCGCCTTACATATCACTCATCAAGGAAACCATATTGTGCCTTTAGTATACATTTATTCTTACATCATGAACGTGCATCACTTTAACATTTAATATCATTCATACCTAACTGGTATTACTATCAAGATTCATATCAAAAAGCTTCATAATGCATTAAATCCATGCACTCAAGCATAAACACACACAGTCCAGACGTTCATCATGCAAGATCATTGCTTGCACCTTTTTCCATGTCATTCACACACGTGGACAAATCAGACTTCTATATCCTTCTCCCAAGGATATTAAAATCATTCTTATGACAAGTCTCATAGGAACACTCAACAATGAGCTTCCCTCTCAGTTGAGAGCTTGCAATCATATTATTCTCGTAAGTATGTATGCACATATTTGTGTATATTCAGGTGCATCTCTTGCACCTCTTTATTCACCCTGATAATTTAGTTTTATCATTAGTGTTCTTTAGTTAAATATTATGGCCACTTACATGACTAATATCATAGTCATACTCATAATGATGTTTACCTCTCTTCATAATAACCAACAAAGGTTACCTTTCTCTCTTCTGTACGATAACATCTAGCAAGAAAACTCTCTTGAATTAATTTTCGTATATCATTACCCAACTTATAAATACAATATGGGCAATTAAAACCATGCCCAAGGTAACAGGGCAGCCAATCTAGCTTCCAACTATATCTATATGGATACCATCCACTGGATGTCAATATGATCCATTGGGCTTCTAGAAGTGTCCCAACACTTCCTTTACCACATTCAGGATCAACATTTAGTCAACCATTTTATCATTTGGACTATTCCCTTAAAGCCCAAATGCAATTGTGAATTATGTTACTTACTAAGTATCCTAATTCAGAAATCCAGAGTATCTTTAGGTCAAGATCAGTCTTAACCATTACACCTAGAATTCTTCCTTCTGTTCAACAACAGTCAGGGATAGAGGCCACTCTCCTCCTCCCACGAGAACTCTAGAATATTAGTTTCCTATCCACCAAGCAAGGGAGGCTGCTGTGATTTCTCACTAAATCACTCTATATTTCTACAGCTCTATTTATCATCCTGATTAGAAAAACCATGTCCAACAATTCCTGTACCCAGAAAAAAAAAATCGTTTCTCAGTTCCCTTCGAAACTTGAGAGCTGCACATGCTCTCCCTTCTCAAAGAATGGTCACTAGACTCATTTCTCTGATCGTGAGGGATTATACACATATACAAGGTTTAAACCTTCATTAAAGTAGTAATTATTAATTCTACGGATCCTTTCCATCCATTCACACTGCTATTTTAGTTTAAATATTATTGTTCTTCAGCATAATCCCATCCCTGTAGGATTGGCCATCATTTCTGAAAAGAACTAGTAGGCTTCCTTTTCCATAAACTAGCATGATTCAAAGTCATTGGGGTAAAATCCCAACTGAATTTTTAAATCTGCATCCTTCTACTCAAGGGACTTATGCAGACGATTTCCATTTGGCAGTAATATTATCAACATGCTCATCCTAGCCTTGGTAATCCAACCTTATGTCAGTGCAACAACACATACGATTGCAGAGTGAATTCGACCTCTTTATTTGGGAACATTGGCAACATATAGTGAAAATTTCCAACCCATCTTTCAACAATAAAATATCTCACTCCTCTCTTCTGTAGAGGTTTACTAAGCTTCTCAGGAATGAGGTAAGATAGGGTGTTACCATTTAAATCCCTCCAAAAATATTTTCATACAACTCGTACATGATCCCAAGCAGGCCAAGTGTTGTTTCCGTTCTATGATACCAATTTGTCACACACCCGACCCCTTAAAAGTCTTTTAAGGGATGAGGCATCAAAATTTTGTTTTCCTTAACTCTCTATAGGTTCTCCTTTCTCCAAAGTGTAGGTCCTTCCAAACCCACAGGATCTTTCCTGGCCCCTTTTGAAGGATTTGAGAAACAGGTGCTAGATTTCCATGCTAGGCCTCTTCCTTCATAAGACCTCGGGCTGTGACCCAACACCTACTCAAAGGGTGATTTAGAACTTCGAGCTTCGGGTGTTTTCACTTCACCACTCATCAACTCTTCCAAACTCTGAACTAGCAAAGTTTCGAAATGATGGGAGAGGGATCAACGGTCCCTTCTCCCTTTCCATATCAACGAACCACCAAAAATTCAGGCTCAGGCACTTCGACGAGTTCCAAAATACCTCCCCTCGAGTCTTCGGAGTGCCAAGTCTCTGTACTTCACGATCTTACGTCATGCATTCATCGAACATCAACGGTTTTGATTTACTTCAGGACTCTATGCTTTGATGGATTCCCAAGTACTTGCAACCACAAACCTCCAAAGTGAAATCCTTCCAGAGTGTCAGATCTTCTGACACCTGTCCTCTGATATCGACGACTCAAGTGGACTCCGGCCTGTGGGCCTTCAAGAGTTCTTGTCCCACTTTTCTATGAAGTGGATATCCTTTGAAGTAACATATTTCCTGCCACACATCCCCAAATGATGAATGATTGAGATCCTCTCCATTACTTCGAGCTTTAGATATTTTTCGAAGCTCCAAGCTTCAAATCCTCCAAAGTGGCTCTCCTCCAGAGTTAACAATATACTGGCACATGTCTTGGTTTATGGACGATTTAGATCTTCTTCGACTCCCTGTGACTTCAGGAATATTCAACCTTTTTCACCTGCGTCCTTCCGGTGTGTTAAACTCCTGGAGTACAGGATCTGGTGCCACATGTCCTTTAAGATGGATGGTCAAGAAGGGCCCCAGAGGATCCTTAGATCCATATTCCACATTACTTCACGACTCTAGTATTCTGGGGTTCTTGATGTTACAACACCCCTGTCCTCCCAAAAAGGTCAACACCGGGCTAACTACATCGTAGATCCGACGATAGGGATAGCTCCCGAGAATCCTTAGATCTACGAACCATATTAACTTTGGGACTTTGGAAATTCAGGGGATTCACCTCATGTACGACGAATATACCCAATTTGCTGGACCCATGAAGTCTGAAGGGCTCAAAGGGTTGACATCGACGTCCCTTCTCCATATCCAATGATTGTGAAGAGCTTCGGCTCCTCCTGAACTAATATCATCCATTCGTCTTCCAAAAAAAAGGATCATCCCTTTTGAGATTTGAATCTCGCTATCCTTCCTGAGCTTCTTCAACTCTAATATACTTAGCCACCTTGCACTATTTCTCCTGAACTTAACACTTAGAGGAATTCTTCTGTGCACCCCTTCCACTCATTCATCAACTCTATAACTTAGGAGGTTCTCAGTCTCTGCCTTCCTCACAGAGAGCCAATGCATACATGCACTACCTCTCCTAAGCTTAACAAAATCCTTCCTCTAGGAGACTCAGAACAACTGGGAGTGTCTACATTCACACGTGAGACTATGCCCAAGGTCGACGAACTCACAGTTCATTTATTTTAACTGGAGCCACCACAGAGCTCATGCAATTATGTGTACAAGCTAGATAATTCTTTACTTGCTTAAATACACAATCAGGAAAAAATAAAGGGATACAATATAACCATTAAGAAAACATGAAGATCCCTGAAACATTCATAGGATATCCAACTTTAATCTACAGTTACAGTTCAATTACATAGGATATGAGAATACTTATCTATTACAGGTTGTCACCAACTAACTGACTGTGGGTGTTCTCCTTTCCACCCAACCATAGGCTCAGAGGAATTCATTCTTAGCACTCTGGTCACACCCGTGCCAAGTCATGATATAGCTAGGGAATTTATGCCAATTCTCAATGATCTTTTCTCTTTCACATTTCCTGTGAGGTTTATCAGATACTTCCTCAACATCAAGCTCATGGTGTTCTACTTAGGTCCCATTCTCTGCAAACGCTTAGGGATTCCTCCCTCTTTTACGACCTCGACGAGGTTTATCAGATTCTTCCTCAACATCAATGTCACAACCTTGTACTTGTTCTCAGCTGAAGAACTTATCACATTCTCCACTCTTCTCTTTATTCCCTTACGTTCCTTGCATGCACATCCCTCCTATCATGTTCCTTCTGTCAGAAGGAAATATCGGGTTAGTCTGGGTTTGCAGGACCCTGTGGTACTTCAGGCTGACATTCCGTAGCTAGACCATGCTTCCATTGATGGGAGTGGTTGATGGTTCAACAACTGTTCCTTTCTTCATTAACTGATTTGTATCCTTGGGATCCAAAGGAGGTTTTTAATCCTCATCAAAGAGGAATTTGGGTTCATTCGACATAACAAACCCTCTCTTATAGTTTTCACATTCTTTCCTCTAGTGATATCATGGCCAGTACTTTCAAGGCTTCACCCCCACAACTAGTTGTTTGGATATTCAAACAATAATACATTTACATCGTTCCCATGCCACAACATGGTAATCATAATGAATGATTAATTACAAGTTGGGGGAAACAAGGGTGTTACAAGAACATAAGGCATATGATACTCAACATCAACCTTTTCACACTTAACATTTTCATTAAGAGAAGACCAAATCTCAAGAAATATCTTCAAGAAATATGCAAGTGATGAGATATTACCTTCAACCAGTTTTCCATACCAATCCATAATATCATCCTCGAGAAAATCCAAGGACAATATAAACATCTTCATCTTAACATATTCATGATTAATTTTAAGCTTTAAAATAACATCAATGAAAGATAACATGTGTGAAATAGATGAATCACTAAGTACATGGATTCTTGGTAGTTTATCTCTTCAATCCTAATATGTATTTGAATACCCTTGGATTCCTAAAAAATCCAAAGGAATAAGTAAATCCTTAAGAAACCATTCTACTTCATTCTCTTCAAGATTTATGTCATCGATTTCCTTAACAAAGCTTCCTAGGTCAGATTTCTCATTGGATCCAAGCTCATCAACCTCAAAATTTCCTTGAGAATGAGTGTTATAAATGGGATCACTTTCAAAGTAGAAACAACTTATATCCCACTTAGACCTTCCAACGTGGAAAATTCCAACAAGACTTCTAGCATCAAGGTGTTCATGGCAGGAGGGAAAATCCATTAATCCTTCTTCAAATTCCTGTTGGATTACTGAGAGGGGGGGGTGAATCAGTAATAACGTAATTATAATCCTTTTTCTTCAAATGTTATATCAATGTAGAATTATTATCCAAAAATGAGCAGTAATAAATA
>SNQJ01S0106244.1:19843-29920 GCA_010110895.2 Picea sitchensis | reverse complement strand
CGACATAATTAAAATAACATTACTAATCTAAATTACAACTAATGGCCTAAAGCCGACATAAATAAAATAACATTAATAATCTAATATGCCCCAATTAAGGGGTAATGAGCCAATATTAGGGCTTAACATCTCATGTATCAGGAGTTAAGGAAGCTTTTAGATGCGAAGATAATTTTCCAAGTTAGGCATTCCACCTGGGTAGAAAATCTTGTTTTGGTGAGGAAAAAGTTGGGATAAATCCATTTATGCATGGATTTAGGAAACCTCAATAGAGCTTCTGAAAAGGACAATTATCTTGTCCCGCTAATGGAACAACTCTTGTATATCGTGTCGGTCTCAGAGATTTTCTCCCTACTAGACGGTTTCTCAGGCTACAACCAAGTATTGGCTTTAGAAGAAGATCGTTTAAAAACCACCTTCCGAACCAAATGGGGAACCTTCTCTTATAAACACATTCCTTTCAAGTTAATCAACATAGGAGAAACCTTCCAAAGGGCCATGGACATATCTTTCCAAGGACTTATCAATATATGTGTGGTAGTGTATTTAGATGACGTTATAGTGTACTCGAAGAATAGAGAATATCACATCCAACACTTAACTCATATTTTCGAGATATGCAGGAAATATGGTATATCTATGAACCCTAAGAAAACTATTTTCGGTGTCGAGGAAGGTAAGTTGTTAGGCCATATTATATCTCAAGCAAGGATTCACATAGACCCCGAAAGGATTAAGACCATAGCTCAACTCCCGCTACCCCATAACAAGAAATCTATGCAGTCTTTTTTCGGGCAAATCAACTTTGTAAGGAAATTCACTCCCAAATTCGCTGAAATCATTAAACTCTTACAAAAGATGATCTGTAAGGATGTCAAATTTAAGTGGGATGATGAGCAAAAAGACGCCTTCATAAATATCAAAGCTTCCATATCTCAGGCCCCAGTGTTGGGAAGTCCCAATTTTAATAGAGATTTTTTCCTCTATACTTTCACCTCCGACCAATTGCTAGTTGTGGTTTTGAATCAAAAGGATGATGACAACAACAAATCCCCAGTGTCATTTATGAGTACAAATATTCAAGGAGCTAAGCTCAATTACCCTGCCATAGCTAAATAGGCCTACGCGGTCTATAAGGCAATCAATCATTTTAGGTCTTACATCCTCAAGAATCACACTGAGGTGATTGTGCCACACCCTGCGGGCCGATCCCTATTTATCCAACAAGAAATGGGGGAAAGGAGAGGGAACTGGATGGCAGTAGTCCAGGAATTTGATCTAGATATAAAACCTGCCAAACTAGTAAAAGTACAAGGTTTGTGAAAGCTCACAGTCGAAGCCCGGGATCAAGCAATTCCAGATTCTGGGTGGGAAAATGAAATAGCACTATGGTGTAATGAAATAACATACATCTCCCTAGGACAAGGCTCCTGGTACAAGGATTTAACTTATATTCTACATAACGGGACTTGTCCCGAGAACCTCAATCCTAGGGAAAGGAGATCCCTGAGGTTAAAATCTGCATAGTATCGCCTTATAAATTTGGTGCTCTTCCGAATCAACTATGATGGAGTACTATTGAGATGTCTCGAATGCGAACATGATAAGAAAGTGCTACAAGAACTCCACGATGGCCCCGCTGGGGGATATTTTGCAGAAAACACCACCACTCATAAGATTCTGAGAGCCGGCTATTACTGGCCCACCTTATTCAAAGATGCTCATATCTACGCTAGGAACTGTAAGACTTGTCAAATAAGCATTGGAAAGGAGAAAAGGGAAAAAGTCCCACTTCAGCCTGTGACTTCCGCGAGGCCTTTTGAACAGTGGGGGTTAGACATAATAGGGGAAATTACCCCGAGCTCTTCAAAATTGCACAAGTATATTCTTACTGCCACCGATTATTTCACAAAATGGGCAGAGTCCATTCCTCTAACTCAGGTAAATGAGAAGGTAGTAATACAAATTATAGAACAACAACTGATCACAAGGTTTGGTGTTCCCTTTGTTATGGTCTTTGACAATACAACTTATTTCTCTTCTACCTTATTGAAAGAGTTTTCTATGGATAAAGGGATCATAATCAAGTACTCTGCAAATTATTACACTCAGGGAAATGGTGTGGCGGAATCAACAAATAAAAACCTAGTAAGGATATTAAAGAAGACAGTTATAGATAACCAAATAAATTGGCATAATCTACTTCACAATTCTCTAATGGCTGATAGGGTCACACTGAAAGAAGCTATAGGAAATTCCCCATATTTTCTGGTTTATGGGAAAGAAGCCATCCTCCCAAATGGGCTCTATATTCCATCTCTTCAATTGGCCCAAGATTCCAATGAGCAACCATCCTCGGCCATGCAACAAAGAATCAACACTTTTCTCATGCTGGAAGAAGAAAGAGAAAAGGCTAAGTCAAAATTCCTAGCCCACCAAAAAAGAGTGAAAATATGGTTTGATAAGCATAAGGCTAAGGAAAAGAACTTTGAAGTAGGAGACTTAGTCCTGAAGTGGGATAGGGAAAATGAACCAAAAGGGAAACACTCCAAGTTCCAGAGCCTATGGCTTGGGCCTTTCCAAGTGGTCGAGAAAATTGTGGCAGGTACTTATCGGTTGCAAAATCTGAGGGGGGGACCTGATGCCCTCCTAGTAAACGGCCAAGCCCTAAAACAATACTTTCAATAAAATATATATATAATATACATACATACATACATAGATATATATATATATATATAATATATATATACATGTATGTATGAATAAATATGTGTGCTTCATGTTCTGTGTGGAATTATTAACCTAAGTCAAACAAAGGGGAACCAAAGATTTTGCATTCACCTAGTGAATCACCATTTATATATGTAGATGTAGATGTAGATGTAGATGTAGATGTAGATGTATATTATATACATATACATATACATATACATATACATACATACATACATACATATATATATATATATATATATACACACACACCAGAGATTCTTCATTCACCCAGTGAATTGCCATTTGTTGAGCACTCAACACACCCTAAAAAGTCTATGACCATTTCCTTTTTGGGTACCACTTGACCCTCTGCATTACCTATTTTCACTTCAATATGAAATTGATGCCTTCGCTTGTCTTATATGTTTCATGATTGAATCAAGTAAAGTTTTCTTAAACATACAAAAAAGAGTCATCTTAACTTTAAAAGGGACTTAACAACTAATTGAAGTTCGGCATCGGTAAAAGTTAAAGATGGCGAAATTGTTTGAGAAGTCAAAGTAGCCGAGTGTCGACCTTCATCGGTGTCGACCGATTAAATATTTTATTTTATGTGAATAATCCTCGATAGGGACTTTGCCGAAGACTGATTCATTGGGCTTCGGCAGATAGGTATAATAGTAAGAACTGTGCAAATAGAATAATGACTTCGCCGACCGTCGACCCCTGAAACATTTTCGAAGATGAAAGTTTATGAAGATGATGACCCACTAATAGACTGTGCACCTGAAATTTCTCCCAATCACCAATCTCGGATATCATCGACGTCAAAAGTTTTATCAGAAGAATAGTATCGGGAGTACACACAAATACCTGCTGACCCCCGATCCATTCACCGGGTGACGTGACGTGATGAGCCGTGTTAAGACATGAATGTGTTAGGTACACTTCACTTACAGTTATTAGTTAATTCTTGGATCGTGCATTAGTTACTGACTCGTGTGCAAATAAAAAAGAACCGTTAAACTTGCTGATACAATGCATCTCCATCCACGCCTCTGTCGTCAACCAGTTAATATTTATCCGCAGAAATTTGATAGTAGTTTATTTTGAATCTACATTCATTACTCATATTAACTAATTGATATGAATGGTAGTATCTCCCCAGTTATATCCTTTTCGATCCATTGTGTGTGATCCCATTCTGCGCAGCAAGAAATTCAGAACAGATAGAAGAGTGAAGCTAACAGTCTGGAGGAAGCGTCCAAAGTCCAGTGAGTATTAAACAATTATCTTAGAAATAATTACAGGTATGGGTCCACTTAATGGTTTTACAGTCCATTTTTATATGTTCTCACCCAATGTTGCACTGTATACGCTTTTAAAGGGTGGGTTTTAATTGCAGGGACAATGCCTCCGAAGAAGCCTTCCACTAGGAAATCGTCAAGAGCGCCAAAAGCTACAAGAATCAAAAGTAGGAGAGGGATCCTCCTCAATAGTTGCAAGACAATTACAGTTCCCTCCCAAGCCGATGTCTTTCATTAAGATGATCACCAAGGAGCCCTTTGTCCAGCCCCTAGTGTTCGGAGATATAGAGGTGATTATTGGAGCCAAGACAGATTTTCCTCACTGGGAAGAAGTGTTCAAGAAAATCAAGAGGGAAGAACCCCTCGAGTATACCCTGCACAACAACCCTGAGACAAGGAATATTGATGACGATGTCCTCCCAAATATTCATAGGGATTATTTGCACATGGTTGCAAGTCGGTCTCTGGTATTTCCTTACATTGAGATCCTGAAGTGGCTTATTGATCATGTTGATGCACAAAAATGTTTTATTAATGATGATAATGATGAATGCATCAAGGTTTTCCTACCATCAGAAGTTCAGAGTTACTTCAAGCTAAAGAACTCTGAGCTAAAACTGAGCACTGATTTCGTTCTGAGTTTATATGCATCACACGATACCAGAAAAATCATGGCATCTTGGTGGACGGAAGACAAAAAATTCATGAACTGGACTATTGGCTAGTACCCAACAGCCAATCTCAGGGAACCATACATATATCTCATGGATCTACTCTGCAGGTTACATGGGGAGAAGGACTGCTCCTGATTTTCAGAAGCTTGGATTCCTCTGGATTTTACAATCACCATTTATGGCGTAGGCTTCAATTGGGGTGCCATCATCTCCAAGCAGATGAGCACCTGCATAAGACAGGCTTAGGTGCCAAAGGAGGGAGATACCCCCGCCTTCTACATGGCCTCGTATCTACTGGATGCCATCTGCATCAAGAACACTTTCTCTCGGATGAACATGAATTGGCACTCTTTAGAGCTCATGATCCATGTATACTTTAGCATCTTATGGGAAACCAGGTACAAGAAATCCTATGTTTTTATCTGTGATCATTTTATTGCACGCATTTACTTTTTTCTCTTCAGGAAAGAATTCCCTAAGCTATCAGATGAAGCAAAGAAGGTTATAGCCAAAATTGGTCACTGGTATTTAGATGAAAGAGAAACCTACATAAGGATTTTCGGTGCCACGGGGGCACCCCACTTATTACCCATTTATGTTCCCGATCGGCTAGTGTTAGGGGAAATTTGCTATCAAACCATCCTGCAAGGATACAATGCAACTTTTGTAAAAGACAAGAAGCGAACTTTCATACCATATGGGTTTTATATTGGCTTATACATGGTCAAATACACCACACATGCTAAGAAACTTGGGCTAGGTCAATTAGAATTTTGGTTCCAAAATGGCCGATCCGGAAACATGATCCCAACGGCCTTGTTCTACAACACGCATCACAGGTATCATCTTGTTGGCCTTATGCCCATGACTGGTTCAAAGATGAAATTTTCACTGAAAATTCTCAAGACTGGGATGAGGTGGCGGTCAGGAAGGCTAATCCTTGAGGAACCAGGTTTAAAGCTATGAGATATGAAGAGAAGGCAACGTATTTGGAACAGGCAGTTCAAGAAATTGGCCGACACCCTATAGGAGCAGTAGCATATGAATTGGAGGAAGGAATAAGTGATCCCCAAGAAGACATTGAGGCTATGGGATCTCATCAAGAATCCCTAGTACAAATCAGGGATCTCCCTAAATATCAAACTACACAAGAGAGGGGAACACTTTTATACCAACAAAATCAGCTACTAATGAAGCTGAAGCAAGATGACTTGTACCTTATCATAATACCTACGATTTCAACCACTGTCCAAAGCATCCTGACAAAGTCAAGAGATCCTGGTTCCATAGTTCCCAATAACACCAATGGGTTAGGCAACCCTAAATCTAAAACATCGTCGATCAATCCCTAGGAAGGAGGGGCAACCAGAGACAGGTTGGGTGTCCATAGAAACACAAGCACCCAATCCCTTGAGCACACTTATACATATATAGAGCGACAATGAGAATTTGGAGCCCGCTCGCGACACCCCAGTGTGTTTCCAAGAGGAAGAAGGTCCCGAGAAAACCCCTTCCCCTGAGCCTGAGGTTGAAGACAAGAAGGTCTCACAAAAGGAAACAGAAGCCGAAGGAAACCTTGACACAAAAGAACCCGATGAGCCAGAAACCAAAGCAAGTTTGAATGATCAACCTGAACTAGAGGATACTAAGAAAGGATATTCACAAAAGGAAATCGATAGTTCTACAGCCCACAGACAAGTAAGAAACAAATATGTACCCAAGATCTCTATTTTTCCCAATATCCAAATCCCCAACGAGCGACAAATAGAGGTCGGACCCACAAGACAAAATGACGAGGTTCGAGAGCCCACTCTTGAACAGATATACACCACGGGTAGCCTGGGAGACAACCTTACATGGGGTGATCAAAAGATACCAGAGTCGGTAGACGAGGTAGCAGACAACTATACAATATCCTATGATCAAAAGAGGAAGGCCATCATTCAAAGGACTACAAAGAAGCGAAGGATCACTTTGGATCAATCCATATTGATTACCATAAAGGAGAACTTAATCAACACTACAGACGACCGTGCGTCTGAACTAATCAGTGTAGGAAAATCCCTCTCAAATGTCACCCAAGATAGAGCCAGGAGGGATGAAAAGGAATTGGCCAACACCCTAAGGGAGATCGAACAACTGCACCATATTTATGACTACTATAAGGGTGCTACGTAGACTATTGTGTATCTGAAAGATGAGTTCGGTAGAGTTTACAATGAGTTCAATAAGGAAAGGAACCTGTTAATATCGAATGTAGCCGAATTCCAAGAGGACACTCTCATGGAATTCGTGACATGTAAAGAGATGGAGCGATGGTATGAGAAAGCACAACAGGTGGTAGAATGGATCGAGTACATTGAGGCAATCCAACGGGGCCGAGAGAAGGAATAACATGGCATTCGGCTTGTGGGTAAAAGTAGTCTCAATCGCATGAAGCGATCAACTGAATACTGGGATAAAATGTCTAGAGACCCACATAAATAAATCCAAGGACAATGGACCAGATGCCAGAAGCACTGGGATAAAATCAATAAAATAATGAAGTACTTCGGGCTCCCCGAGTTCGGCACCCCCGATAGGTTTATCGACCTAAGCGAAGTGGTCAAGTTATATTTTGAATATGACTCACTTTGGACTGAAGAGTTCACAAAGATAACCGATGCAAGGCCAAGGAAAGTACAACAGTTTGCAGAACATCTGCTCATAGCTTGAACCATGCTTCACTAATTGAACTTCAATCTAACAAAGTACCGGGCGCATGCAATAGACATCAGGGGGATATTTGCGGCTCCAATGGAACAAAACAGATTTGCGTGGGCCAACACTTGTGAAGAGCTATTTATCAGCTGGTCTGAATATGAAAGGAGTCACCCTTTTCAAGAAACTTCTCGGGTGGACTATTGAAGAAACTGTTAGATGATAACTCCATGTGGTGATTTTGTTTTGGCTCAAACTGTACTTGGCCGTTAATTTTGGTTGAATTTTATATTATAAATAAGGACATCAGCCAATTAGTCAGAGGTCGATGGTTGTTGTAAGAACTCTTTCTTTTTGGTTGTTGCTAACTATTTTGAGACTACTATAAACTGAGAAGTCCTTCTGGACCAAAGACAAGCTATTTTCATCAGATGTATATGCTTGGAGTTGGAGAAGAATTACTTCCTATCATGTTCCATGAATGATGCAGTAAATGAGTAAGAGAAATTACTTGTGTTGTCAAGTTATCTGGTGCAAGTTTTTGATGTTCTTTGCTTTAATGATGAAGATAAAATCGTTGTGTTGTTATGTGATGAATGTTATGGTAGATTAATTATTTTTCTTACCATGATCTTGATTACATATGTGTTTTATTTTTATTAATTAGTTTTCTCAGATAGTAATTGGATGCTCATTTGGTTAATGTATTAGTACTAGGCCCTTTGGCATAGAATCATTGTCTGCATGTTTGAGCAGCGGGTTATCCCAAGCTCGACCTCTTCCCAATAGTTAAAACTTTGTCCTATTATTTTTTAAGTTGGTTTATACTAGCTTGCATCTCTCATACTAGCCCCCATCTAAGAGAAGTATAGAAAAAGAACCGTCTTAACTGAAGGAAGAGCCTTCACAAGAAAACATAAAGCCCATCGATAAATCGGTCGGATCACGAGATCTGGAGAACCATTCCATCTTAAACTATATAGAGTCTAATTGTGCCTCGGTGGTGGGTTTGGTTCCTGCTATTGAGTCAAGGTATTTAATACCCTTCAACACGGTGGTATTCATCGAATGTCTGGACGAGGTAGACTCTTGACCTTGTCCTATTAGCATTTCATTTATATAGCATACTTGATATTAGAGTTGATTTATGCATGTCATTTTATATTTATTTTTTTACTCTATGCCATAGACATATTTTTCTCGTAACAGGGGGTGTTGGAGATATTAAACACTCACATAGAATTGTTTTCCTAAGTTTGATAGTACAATGTTGAGAATGCTTCCTTAGATGAGAATATTCTCTCTAGAAAATATTCCCTACAAAATAAGATGTTGCTCTTTAGTTCAAAGTTAGTTACACTCAATTAGACTAGTGGAAGTCAGTGATTCATGAAAACGTTATTTTTATGAACAACAGTTTCATGTGTCTCTCTCACTCCCACATGTGTGATTGAGTTAACTGATGATTGCATGGATCAAGTAACTAGGACTAGGTGGCAATTCACTCCAGTTTCTATTAGTGAGTGTCTATATCTCTCTAGATCACTACTATGGTGCATTAGTTACTCATGTAGCCTATATCTATTGTAAATTATTCACTCTTTGAGTGAAGAATACAGTTAATACATTTTTCTCTTTCTTCCACTCCAATTTTTCTCTCTTCTTCTCTCCTTTGCAAGTTGTGTATGTTCTTTTGCTAGCTATATCTTCTATGTAGGTATTCACCACATATTACCTTGAAAAATCAGTAGTGAGTGAAAATATGATAGAGCTAATAATGCGAGGAGTGGGACAAGAACCATGCTTAGCAATAAGACACGAGTCATGATAATTTCACCAATTATTTAGTTAATTTGTTCAAAATTTGAAATGAAACCAGTAACTTATCCAATGATCATCACTGATAGATGGTCATCACCATTAATCATTAGAAAATATAATTTCCAAAATATTCCTGAATGATGAAAATTTTTAAGACATCATCAAGCTGGCTAGACTGGTGAGATTTTAAATGTGTAGTAGTTAAGTGAGAGTGCAAGGGAACACGCAAATTTGTGTAGGTAAATGTAAAATTAGGGGGATATTCGCAATGCTTTTCCAACGAGAAATTGTTGACCAAAATAGCAATCAACATAATCTGGGAAAACAACCATTGTTGGTGTCCCAACCTCCTATTCCACAACTCAAATAGGTTGTCACTTTTTTTTATTAAGGTTGGTTGTCATTGATGTCAACCCTTGAAGAAAGCCCCGTAGTACAAAGGTTTGGGTAATGGACCCAATATTGTTTGATGTAAAGATGACTCATTATTGTCTTGTCATGTTTGATAAGAAGTAAATATGGATGAACTCCAAAGTGGTCCCCTTATGGTCAAAGCCCTCACGGGAAGACACTTTGTGGAGTAAGAGAACCCATGCTTAATTGTGGAATAATGAGATGAAGGACAATGAATTTGTTAGGTAAACTATCTTATATGGATAGTTCTTTTCATTCCATTTCCGATGGTATGTGGAATGTCACATAGCTCCTCATGGTTAGAGAGTTATGGCCATGAGAAGTTGGAGACCCCAGGTTTGGGTAATGGACCCAAGTTTGTTTGATGGATAATGGTATGAGTTATGATATAATTTTAGATAATACTATTCTATATGGATATTACATGTCATTCCATTTCTGGT
>SNQJ01S0106244.1:0-18693 GCA_010110895.2 Picea sitchensis | reverse complement strand
ATTGGTACATACTTGGTGCATGGTTGATGCACTTGTTTATGGTACATGTTGATTACAGGTTGAGGTACAGGTTGATGCATGGTTGATGCATGGTTCAGATTTATTGGTACAGGTTTACATCGATATATCTCACAGTGACAGGTTGACAGTGGTTCTATCATTCTACTTCTACTTCAGGGTGGCAGGACGGGGCAAGGATAGGTGGTTTTAGCCACCTTCCGGTTGTAGTTGGAGAACATAGGGAGTTGTATCCTCCTTCTAGTTGTAGCCATAGAATTGGGGAGTTGGAGCTTCCTTCAGGTTGTAGCCTGAGAAACTAGGGGGTTGGAGCCTCCTTCCAGTTGCAGATGGAAAAAAAATGAATTTGGTGTTTCCAATGAATGTAATTCTTCAAGACATATAAGAAAAAGCATTATGTAGTTTTCTCTCGATTTGGGTTTCCACATAAAACACTAGTGTACTATGTATGTGTATGTTTGTTCATGTTTTCATTGCTTATTTAATCTACAATTATTGGATGATAATCCTTCATTTATATAACACTTGGATTATATGGTTAAAAAGGATTAAATTTATCTATTACTGGTTCACCCCCCTTCTCAGTAATCCAACAACTTTCGTGTACCAAATCTTGAACAGGATTTCCCTGCAACCTGTATAAAGTGCCATCTCTAACCCAAATGACCATTGCGTTGTCTATTTTATATTTCTTTGGATGTATGAGTACTTTCCCTCTCTAAAAAATAACGAAAATAACCTATGCTCCATAGCTAATAATGACAACAAATTCTTCTTCAAACCTGGTACGTAAAACACATCCTGGGCATCTAACGAATTTCTTGACTCAAGCTAGAACATGATTGTTCCCTCTCCTTTCACTACATACTTAGCATCATCACAAATTTGCACATGAATATCTGAGTCCCTATCCATTAGACTACTAAATATCTCATCTACTTATGTCATATGATGAGATGCGCCATTTCCCAATAACCAAGCACTCCTCGCATCTGTGTTGGTAGAAAGGTAATAAAATGGTGAGTAATCCTTATCAAACTTTGTTGCAACTACTATGTACATGCATGTGCTTACTCCTACCCACATGTTTGCACACATGTGCTTACTACTACTCATGTATATGCACTTGTATCCAAAGAGACCTATGTATGTACACTCCTGTCTCTTTTGTAACCCCACGTACAACTTCGTAAACATTTAAAACCCTAGTTCTACCCCAGTACGACTGTTCCCCTAAAATATGTCCTTCAATTTTTTCCTACTCGTTATGGATTTGCTAAGATCTCCTGCATCTTTGATAGATCTACTATCAACGTCTATGGATCTAATATTTTGATTCATTTCAGAGCATGCGCTCTGATACCATGCTGAAAACCTCTTATTCCAACACCTAGGTATCTTGTTATCTAGTGATTTCCTTACTGCAAATCAAATTAGCATCTCACAAAACAAAAATTCATTGCTGAAATATTCCACTCAATACATTTAGTGGAAGAAAAAAATGGAAACCAAATCACACACACACAAACAACAATATTTTTGGGTAGATACCCCTGGAAAAACCACGGAAGGAAAACCATTGTTGAGAATGATTTTATTATGTTAAAATCAGGGCTCCCGTAACAAGGATAATGTCCCATTGAGAGAAATACAAATGCAGACAAACTTAGAAAAGTCTGGTCTATTTTACAGTCCAGAAATGCACACTTTTCAATATGTATGTGCGTGTCCCTATTGTGTTCCTGCGTATATGTGGATATATCCACTAGCGCCTACGTAAATGTACATAAATATTGTATGGAAAGCTTCGTACGATGAAACACTTCCCTGTGGGTTCACCTGACTGAAACTCACTTACGACATCCTTTGTTCTCTCTTCTCCTTGACCTAATCTCTATTTGCATGTGTTTCTCTCAATACCACATGTGCGACTAAGATAACTGATGATTGCATGGATCAGGTAACAAGGACTAGGTGGAAGTTCACTCAAGTTTCTATCAGTGAGTGTATATATCTCTCTAGATCACTACTATGGCACATTAGTTACTCATGTAGCCTATATATATTGTAAATTATTCACTCTTTGAGTGAGGAATATAGTTAATACATTTTTCTCTTTCTTTCACTCCATTTTTTCTCTCTTCTTCTCTCCTTTGCAAGTTGTTTATGTTCTCTTGCTAGCTAGATCTTCTATGTAGGTATTCACCACATCTTACATTGAAAAATGTGTAGTGAGTGAAAATATGATAGAGAGAATAATGAGAGGAGTGGGACAAGGACCATGTTTAGAAATAAGATATGAGTCATGATAATTTCACCAATTATTTCGTTAATTAGTTCAAAATTTGAAATAAAACTTGTAACTTGTCCAATGATCATCACTGAAAGAAAGTTTTCATCGTTAATCATTTGCAAATATAATTTCCAAAATATTCTTGAACGATGAAAAATTTGAAAACATCATCAAGATGGCTAGACTGATGAACATTAAAATGTGTAGCATCTTAGGGACAATGCGCTGGCATGCACAACTTTGTGTAAGTAAACGTAAAATGAGGGGAAGCTTGGAAATGATTTGCCAACTAGAAACTATAGACCAAAATAGTCATCAACAAAATTCAAGAAAACCAACAGTGTAACTTTTGACCAAAATAGTCCAAACCTCCTATTCCACAACTCACATTGGTTGTAACTTTCATGTACCAAATCTTGAACATGATTTCCCTGCAACCTATATAAATTTCCTTCTCTGACCCAAACGACCATTGCATTGTTTCTGTTATCTTTCTTTGGATGTAAGAGTACTTTCCCTCTCTAAAAAATAACGACAAAACCCTATCCTCCATAGCTAATACTCAAAGAAAATTCTTCTTCGAACCTGATACATAAAGCATATCCTAGGCATCTAACGAGCCTCCTGACGCAAGCTAGAACATGATTGTTCCCTCTCCCTTCACTGCATACTTGGCATCATCACCAAGTTGCAGATGAATATCTGAGTCCCTCTCCATTAGACTGTTAAATATCTCATGTACTTATGTCATATGACAAGATGCACCATTGTCCAAGAACCAAGTACTCCTCGTAGCTTTGTTGGTAGAAAGGAAAGAAACCAATGAGTAATCCTTAACAAAATTTGTTGCAACTCATAAAGTAGTGTCTTTGTTGATGTTGTTGTTTGCATCTTTCCTTTAGTATTATTCTTCCTAGGACACTGATATTGATGCAGGAGTATCACCTTCAAATTCAAATATGAAAGCATGGAGGCAGGGATGTGACATCTCAGCATTAATTTCGTAGATAAATTAGTTGTTGAGATATTTTGTAAACAACATTTTAAAAATGTAACTTGTTTGTAAAGTCGTGTAGGACTGTAAGGGGTTTCATATATGGAGTGTTGACTCTTATTTGGAAATAATTGTTAGTTATTGTAATACGACAGAGTAGGTAACCGCTAAGAGTTTGACAAGATAGGTTGTAGACAAGATGAGGGAGTTCGTGGATCCAGTCCTTAGATAGTTTTCATTGTTGCATTGTAATGAGATAAACATAGTAGAAAGAATGAGATAGAGATCAGAGAGATCAGTAGAACATAGTAGAGTAGAAGAAATACTATGTAATTTGTTTTTATGAAGGAATAGAACAGAAAGAATTGTCCCAAAATACTTGGACTGTGTTCATTTAACGTGTGATTCAATGAATGTGATATTCTGTGTGTATGGTTATTTTCATTTTTGTTCATGTATTATTTTTCAAGAGGTTGAGTGTGTGAGTTCATGACGAAAATGGATGAGTTTCAATTTTTTTTCTTCTGACACTTATATGCAAGGTGTGCATCTCGAATGCAAGGAGTGCTTTGATTGAGTCTTGGATTGACTCAAATAAGTTCAGAGAGAACAAAGGAAACTTAGACCAGGTGCAAGGTGTGCACAACGTCAAAGAGATACCAAGCATCGAAGAACTTGAAACAGAGGAACGCCAGGTGGGCAAGAAGAATTTATTTCCAAAGAAATCCTTCGATCTGAGTTCTCGAAATCCTGAGGATGTAAGGTGTGCATGGGGAATCGAAATCCTTTTAAGGAAAAATCTAAAAAGGTATATCACTTTCACAAGTGTTGACGAGATCCAAGAGTTGGACTAGCAGGAGGAGCAAAGGGTCGAAACCTTTGAAGACCTAGGAATATTCTAAGTCAAAGAGCATCAAAAGTTCAGGAGGAGGAGCAACAATGGTCGTTGGATCACAGTGAAACATATCAACAACCATATGATCATAGTAAGGTGCACGAGCCTTAGTGCTTCTCACACTTAGGAGAGATAATTCACCAAGGGTTGAGAACTGAGATTTTCGAAGCCCGAAGAGCCGGAAACCCGAAGTAGAATCTCATTTCTTCGATCGCAAGAATAGATTTGAGTTGTCAGATTGTTCAAGGTAAAATTCAAGCATTATATCCCTAGAGTGGATGTAAGTTGTTAGATATCGTGAGTCTAGGAGAAGTCAAGTTTGAAACTTGATATTTCTGAAGCACGGAGAGATGAAGGGCCAGAGCGAATCTGGATCGTTGGATCCAGAAGGACATGTGTCGATAGGTTGGAATATCCAAAGGAAGGAGAAGGTTGAAGTGTAGAAACACCCGAAGCCTGAAGAGTCGAGAGTTTTTTATCTACAAGTGGACACTAGTCAATATATCGTGAGCTCCGGGTAAAGTTGTTGTGGATTTTCAGTTGAGAAATGAGACTGCCAAACCACGAAGACCCGAAGTGATTCACAGACATCGGATCTAGGAGGAACATGTCATAGATCCATGCACTCTGGGTAAAGTCCGAAGTAATCCTCGATCATTAGATCAAGAGGACACGTGGAAAAAATATGCATACTTCGTGGGGAGAGAAAAGTTGAGAGTTGAAAAGTCTGAATTATAGATACACGAAGGGATCATAGTCATTAATCTGAGGAGGACACGCGTCAGTGGATTAGAGTCTTTAGATAAAATCCAAAGAAGGAAAGGGTTGAAGTTGTGAGCTCCAAAGTTTGTATTTTTGAAGTGATCAACACCATTGATTTCACGGGATAGGTGTCCATAGATCGTCAGCTCTGGAGGATTGGAGTGCAAAAGAGAGTTGGGTTTGAGATTTCAAAACCCCAAAGTCTGGAATTGCGAAGATATCACATCCGTTGATCTAGAAGGGACATATATGGCCTGTGGATTTGGAAGATGCAGATCTAAACTGTCAGTTCAAGAAGTATCGTCAATATCGACAATCTCGTAGCATTGCAAAGATAGGAGTTGCACAGAGTTTAAAATATTGAGGGTGGGCCGCAATCCAAATCGTGGTTTCGTTAGAAGGACACGTGGAGTCTTGAGGAGAATTGTGGGCCCAAAGGAAGTTTGAATTCAAACCACTTGTGTACGTGCCCACAATCATGTAGTCATTTCCAAGGTCACATCAAAGAGTGGCTTATCAGAAAAGGAGTTAGTGCCCAAAACTATGAGAGATTTCACAAGTGAGAAAGGAAAGGTCACGAGTATCATAAGACCACACTAGAAGGCTGAAAGGACCTATGTTTTATTAATACATGGGACTATCAAGGTCCTAAAGAGTCATTTTCCTCAGAGAATCGAAGATCCTTTGACTGGGAGGTCGCGTAGCCCTACGGGGGAGTAGGGGAGATGCATCATCTGGTTAACATTTTCATGGACTCCTGTCCATGAGCTCTTGCACTATCTTTCCATGCTTCAAAATATCAGTTTCTATGACCCAAATCGCATCTTCCATTGGATGATCTTTCCACTTCACTAAATATTTAGGATATATCTTCCTCCTGGTCTGCCTTCCATCTCTTTGTTCAATTATTTTCTCCATATGAGGTTTTTCTGTTGTGGGTAATTTTTCTTTCCACTGAACTTATTTCTAATCACCTGATTCTCCTACCTCATCTCTCATGTAAGGATACAATTCTGCAACATTTAATATCGGTGATACCCAACATTGTCTGGCAACTCGATTTTATAAGCATTGGCTGCGAATTTTTTGAGAATCCTGCATGGTCCTATCTTCTTCGTATTTAAATTGTTATACGTTCCTCTTGGAAACATTTATTTTCTCAAATGATATAAAACTTCATCTCCAACTTTGAATTGAACTTCTCTCCTCTTTTGATCAACTCTACTCTTATATTTCTGGCTTCCGTTCTGTAGTTGTTCTCTAACTCTATCGTGGAGTTTCTGCATTTCTATTGCAAAATCCTCTGCTCCAGCACTTCTTAACTCATCTTGATTCAGATCTCTCAACTCTATAATCCATCTTGGTTGTGTACCATACACAATTTCAAATGGACTTTTCCCTGTGCTCATGTTCACTAAATTGTTGAATGAAAATTTTTCTTGTGCCAGAAACTGATCCCATTGAAGACCTTTCTCGGTGTATAAACTTCTCAACAGGTTTCCCAGACTCATGTTTACTACTTCAGTCTGTCCATCTATCTGAGGGTGATATGTTGAACTAAAGGACAAGTTTGTCCTCATCCTTTTCCATAGATTCCTCCAAAAGTGTCCTACAAATTTGGTGTCCCTGTCTGAGACTATGCTCCTCAACAATCCATGTAGTCTCACTACTTCTCTAAAAACAAAATTGGCTATGTGTGTAGCATCGTTTGTTTTATGGAATGGTATGAAATGTGCCATTTTTGAAAATCCGTCCACCATAACAAATATGGAATTGTTCCCTTTCTGAGTTCTAGGCAATCCCAGTACAAAATCCATACTGATTGCATCCCACGGCCTTTCTGGAATCGGTAATGGCTAATAAAAAATAGTTTTTTGTTGTCTTCCTTTTTCATATTGACAATTTTTTCATGTTTTCACAAACCGTTTCACCTATGCCCTCATGCTCGGCCAATAATACAAATTACTCAACTGTGCCAATGTCTTATCATGACCAAAATGTCTAGCTAAACCTCCATTTTGTTTCTCCTTCGACGGGTTATCTATCATTGATAATTTTGGTATGAACAATTGGCTTCCCTTGAGAAATAATCCATCATGGATCAAATATTCAATCCACGCGCTTCTGTCTCCCAATAAAGGATTCTTGCATGCCTCATAAGCTTCCTTAAAATCTTCATCTTCTCTATACATCTCCTTGAGGTGTTCAAACCCTAAGGTCTACACTTGGAATTCATGTACAATCAAACTCCTCCTGCTCAAAGCATATGCAACTTTGTTAGCATTTCCAGCAATATGCTTAATAACAAAAGTAAAATTTTGCATAAATTCTACCCATTTTGCATGTCTCTGATTCAATTTTTCTTACCTAGTAATAAACTACAAAGATTGGTTATCACTGTACAAGACAAATTCTTTAGGAATTAGATAGTGTCTCCACTTCTTCGAAGCTTGAATCACTGCATAAAATTCTTTGTCATATGTGGAATACTTCTTCTTGGCATCATTCAGCTTCTCACTAAAATAAGCAACTGACCTATTTTCCTAACTCAAGACTTCTACAATAGCTAATCCACTTGCATCACATCTCACTTGAAATGTTTTTCCAAAATCTGGCAAGACCAGAATTGATTGTTCTATGATCTTCTCCTTCAACACTTTGAAACTTTTTTCATCTTACTCTGTCCAACTGAAGGACTTGTGTTTCTTCTTCATAGTGTCCAGCATGGGTGCACATATACCACTGAAAATTTTGATAAACTTTCTATAAAATCTTGCTAACCCATGAAAACTTCTTCCCTCGAATATGTTGCTTGGTGATGGCTATTCCTTGATTTTTCTCACCTTTTATGGATCCATTTTCAATTCATTTGAAGAGATCAAAAAACCCAAGTATATGAGTTTTGTCTTCATAAAGGAACTTTTCTTCATATGTATCAACAATCTTTCCTGCTGCAACTTTTCCTTCACTGATGTCAGATGTCTTAAATGTTCTCTCTTTGTCTTACTGAAGATTAGTATGTCATCTAGATATACTATGAAATTTTTTCCTATGAAGTCTTTCAACACTTCATTCATCAACCTCATAAATGTTCTTGGTGCATTTGTCAACCCAAATGGCATGACCAACCATTCAAACAAACCTTCATTTGTCTTGAATGATGTTTTCCACTCATCTCCCTCTCTCATCCTTATTTGATGATATCCACTCTTCATGTCTATCTTGGAAACATATCTTTCTCCACTCAAACAATCCATCAAATCATCCATCCTTGGTAAAGGAAATATGTACCTAATGGTTATCTTGTTGATGGCTTTGGAATATGTACACATTCTCCATCCTCCATCCTTCTTTGGACTTAACACGGTTGGTACTGCGCATGGGCTTATGATTTCCCTGACTAAACCTTTATCCAACAACTATTGGAATTGATTTTTGACTTCCTCATTCTCCCTATGTGTCAACCTATAAGTTGTTTTGTTTGGTAAACTAGCTCCTGGAATAAGTTTAATGTAATGTCTTATACTCCTAATGGGTGGCAATGAGTGAGGTAACTCATCCACTACTATGTCAACAAAGTTTTCTAACAGTTCCTGGATTTCTTCAGGAAAATCTTCCACAAAATTATTTGTAAGGATAACTCTAGGCTTCCTCACTACAACAAATTGCATTTATTTCTCCTTCTTGACTTCATTCAAGAGTTCCTTCCCACTCATGAGAAGTATACTTGAACTAGCTTCCCTCTTTTTCTCCTTATCTTCTATTGGTAACAACATATGTGTCCTACCATTTTTTTCTAGGGTATAAGTATTATTCCTTCCATCATGAATAAATTTTCGGTCAAACTGCCATGGTCTCCCCAATAAAATATGATAGACATCCATAGGAATTACATCACATAATATTTCATCACTAGAACCTCCTATTTTAAATTCAACTTGGCATTGTTGACTTACCATTACTTGATGTCATTTATGCAACCACGATACCTTTTATGGGTTTGGATGTGTAGTTGTTTTCAACTCCATCTTCTCCACCATCTCTGTGGATACTAGATTGTCAGTTCTCCCACTGTCTATGATCACCTTGAAAACTTTGTCTTTCATCTTGCAAGAAGTTATGAACAGACTTGTTCGCTGAACTGGTTCTTCTACATCCTTCTATGGTTTAAGAAGAATTATCCTCATCATGAGGTTCTTTCCTCCTTCTGCTACTTCTGCTTCCACATGCTTTTGTGCTTCAGCAATGTCTGCTTCAGCTCCTCCTTCTTTCTTTATCTTGGGACATTCCCAATATGTGTGTCCTTGTTTTCCACAGGTATAACATTTAACTACGCCTCCTCTGGCTCTTCCTCATCCTCTAGAAAATGAAATTATTCCCCTGTGTTGTCCTTTTTTAGAACTTCCACCTTTCTCATGGTGACTATGTTGTTTGTCAGCTTCATGCTTCGGCTTCTATAACTTCTCTCTATCGGTTCCCTTACCTCTGCTTGAATTTCCTCCTCTGCTTCATTGGCTTTGTTTCCTAGCCAATTTTTATTCATCTTTCAAGGCTGCTTGATAAGAATCCTCGACTTTACTAACAGAAAACATGTTGATCTCCTCTTGTATTTCATATCTCATCCCATTGATATATCTGGTTGTTTTTTCATCTTCATTCTCTTTATGTCTGGCCCTAATGTTCAGTCTATAAAATTCTTCAGTGCACTCCTTCACTGATAAGCTCTTATGTCTCAGGTTCTGCAATATCCTGAACATATTTATTTGTTAGTCCTTTGGAATAAATTTGGCTTTCATCTTAGCTACCATCCTATCCCAGCTTTTAATTTTCTTCTTACCATTGCTCCTACATTCAGCTTGTAGTTCATCCCACCATAGCGTTGCATGACCCTTCAGTCTTGTCACTACATGCTTCACCATCTTGTCTTCTTCGACATCTTCATAGTCGAAGTATTTTTCCATAGCACGTACCCAATCTAACAATTCTTCAACTTCCAAATTTCCTTCATACATTGGTACCTCTATTCTTTCTCTGGATCCTATATTTGAAACAACTCTTATCAAGCGATCTTGTGCAACATCCTCTGCTACATTTTCTTCGACCTCTTCTTCTTCTCTCTTAGCTTCACTAATATCTACAGCATCTGGTTCTCTTCTTTACAATGTTTCCATGGAATCCAGTCTCATTCGGAGTCACCTCATTTCTTCTTCCATTTATTCATTCTCTCTATGCCTTCTAGGTGGTATGATTCCACTGTGTCACCTATAAACAGAAATCAAATTTTATTGATACCATAAATGATATCAATTTGTCTCCTTTCCCCTTTGTGTGTTGTCTGCAAACAAATTCAATATCATCTCTAATACCACCTAATGCAACCCCCCTACTCTCTCAAAGGGTTGCATGACCTCTGGTCAAAGGATCTTCGATTCTCTGAGTCAAATGACTCTTTAGGACCTTGATAGTCCCGTGTATTAATCAAACACATGTCCTTTCAACCTTCTGGTGCGGTCTTATGATACTCAAAACCTTTCCTTTCTCGCTTGCAAAATATATCAGAGTTTTGGGAGCTAACTCCTTTTCTTATAAGTCATTCTTTCATGTGACCTTGGCGTTGACTACGTGATTGCAGGCGTGACCACAAGTGGTTTTAAGTCAAACTACCTTTGGGCCCGCAATTCTCCTCAAGCCTCCATGTGTCCTTCTGAACAAACCATGGTTTGGATTGTGGCCCACCCTCAATATTTTAAACTCTACGCAACTCTTGTCTCCACAATGCTATGGGATCATCGATCTCATGATCTTGACGATACTTCCTGAACTGACGGTTCAGATCTGCATATTCCAAATCCATGGGCCAGTTATGTCCCTTCGAGATCAACGGATGTGATCTCTTCGCAATTCCAGACTTTGGGGTTTTGAAATCTCAAACCCAACTCTCTTCTATACTCCAATCCTCCAGTGCTGATGATCTGCGGACACCTATCCTATGAAATCAACGGTCCTGATCACTTTGGAACTTTGGACTCCAGAGTTATCAACTTCAACCTTTTCCTTCTTTGGCTTTTATCTGAAGACTCTAATCCACTGACATGTTTCCTCCTTGGATCAAAGGTTGTGATCCCTTCATGTATCCAGACTTCGGACTTTTCAACACTCAACTTTTCTCTCCCCACGAAGTATGTGGATTTTTGTCACGTTTCCTCTTTATGTAATGATAGAGGATTACTTCTGGAATTTACCCAGAGTGCATGGATCTATACCACATCCCTCCTAGATCCGATGGCTCTAAATCACTTCGGATCTTCGGGGTTCGACAGTCTTAGTTCTCAACTGAAAATCCACAACAACTTTACCTGGGGCTCGCGATCTATTGACAAGTGTCGACTTATATATGGACGACTCTCGGATCTTTGACTCTTCAGGATTCAGGTGTTTCTACACTTCAACCTTCACCTTCCTATGGATATTTCGACCTGTCAACACGTTTCCTCTTGGATCCAATGGTCCAAATTCACTCCGGGCCTTCGGCTCTCTGTGCTTCAGAAATCTCAAGTTTCAAACTTGAATCCTCCCGGACTCACGATATATGACGGCTTAGATCCACTCTCGCGATATGACACCTGAATTTTACCCTGAACAATCTAACGACTCATATATTTTCCTGTGATCAGATGACTGAGATTCTACTTTGGGTTTCCGGTTGTTCGAGCTTCAAAAGTCTCAGTTCTCAACCCTTAGTGAATTCTCTCTCCTAAGTGTGCAAATCACTAAGGCTCATACACCTTACTCTGATCATACGGTTGTTGATCCATTACACTGTGATCCAATGACCACTATTGCTCCTCCTCCTGAGCTTTCGATTCTCTCTGATTTAGAATATTCCTCGGTCTTCAAAGGTTTCGACCCTTTTCTCCTCTTGCGAGTCCGACTCTTAGATCTCGTCAACACTTGTGAAAGTGATATCCTTTTTTAGCTTTGTCCTTAAAAGGATTTTGATTCCTCATGCACACCTTGCATCCTCTATATTTCGATAACTCATAGCGAAGGATTTATTTGGAAAGAAATTCTTCTTGCCCACCTGGAGTTCCTCTGTTTCGAGTTATTCAACGCTTGGTCGCTCTTTGACGCTGTGCACACCTTGCACCTGGTATGAGTTTCCTTTGTTCTCTCTGAACTTCTTTGAGTCAATCTGAGACTCAATAGACACACTCCTTACATTTGAGATGCACACCTTTCATACAAGTGTCAGAAGAGAAACAATTGAAACTCATCTAGTTTCATCACGAACTCACACAATCAACCTCTCAAAAAATCATACATGAACAAAAATTAAAATAACCATACACATAAAATATCAAATTCATTCAATCACATGTTAAATGAACACAATCCAAGGATTTTGGGACAATTATGTCTGTTCTATTCCTTCATAAAAACAAATTACATAGTATTTTTTCTACTCTACTATGTTCTACTGATCTCTCTGATCTCTATCTCATTCTTTCTACTATGTCTATATCATTACAATGAAACAATGAAAACTATCTAAGGACTAGCTGCACGAGCTCCTTCATCCTATCTGTGACCTACCCTATCAAACTCTTAGCGGTTACCTACTCTGTCCTATTACAATAACTAACAATTATCACCAAATAAGAGTCAACACTCCATATCTGCAACCCCTTACAGTCCTTCACAAGTTTACAAACAAGTTACATTTTTAAAATGTTGTTTACAAAATATCTCAACAATTGACTTATCTCTGAAATTAATGTTGAGATGTCACGTTGTTGCCTCCATGCTTGTATCTTTGACTTTGAAGGCGATTCTCCTGCATCAGAGATGCACAATTTCCATTCTTATGACATGAGAATAACTTGATTTTACTCAAGTCTTTCTTCTTCCCTCGCTTTGATGATCCTCCATCATTGTTACCCTTCCTGCTATAACTATTTTATTTTACCTTCTTTGTCTTACTGAAAAGAGGCAATTTCTCCTCACTACCTCCCTGCTTGGTGCTCATAGACTCCTCTCAAGTCTCTTCTTGGATGAAATCATCCTAAAGTCTCTTCCAATCTGGGATATTTTCCTGAGTGAAAATTCCTTTGAAAAATGGTTCCCAATACTTGGGAAGACCATTCGATACCACATTCACGAGCTCTATGTCCTCTATTTTCTTCCCTATGGCTGCAAGCTAATCATGCACCTATGTTATCCTAATGAGATAGCTCATAAAATTATCATATCTAGACATCTGCATCGATATGAGTTTATTCTTTAAGCCCATCTTCCTAGTCATGTTATTTCTCTAGAATAAACTTACCAAGGAATCAAACATCTCTTTGGTCATCTTATTCTCAAATAGGTGAGGAATTAGATGATCCTTCACCGAATCTAGGTGGACCCTCTCTTCTTTCATCTCCGAAAGGTCATAATCCTTCAACGCCAAAATTACTCTTTCTTTCAAATATAGTAAGTTGGATGCTCCATCCAATCTGTCTTCAACTCTCAACTATGTTGTTTCCATCCCTAAGACCTAATCAAATACCCTGGAAATAACTTGCTACTGGAAACTGCCCCTATATTGTCTTGGAAAACCTTGTACGTTCCTGTCACAATTGAACCCCCATGTATGTACGTGCATGTGCTTACTACTACCTTCATATGTGCATGCATGTTCTTAATACTACTTGTGTATAGGCACCTGTGTCCAAAGAGACTTGGTTATGTACACTCATGTCCCTTGTGTAACCCCACGTACAACAAACTTGCAAAACCCTAGTTCTAACCCAATATGATTGTTCCCCTAAAATCAGTCCTTCGATTCCATCCTACTGGTTATGGATCTGCTAAGATCTTGTGCAGATATGAGAGATCTACTATCAACTTCTATGGATCTAATATTTGAATTCCCTTTAGAGCATGCGCTTTGATATAGTGTTGAAAACCTCTACTCCAACACCTAGCTATTTTGTTATCTAGTGATTTCTTTATTGCAAATCAAATTATCATCTCACAAAACGAAAATGCATTGCTGAAATATTCAACTCAATAAATCTAACGGAAGAAAAATTTGGAAACCAAATCATGCACACACAAACACCAATATGTTTGGGTAGATACCCCTAGAAAAACCCCTAAAGGAAAACCAGTGCTGAGAATGATTTTATTATGTTAAAATCAAAGATCCCATAACAAGGATAATGGCCCATTGAGAGAAAAACAAATGCAGACAAACCTGGCAAATTATGGTCTATTGTATAGTCCATAAATGCATGCTTTTCGAGATGTACGCACATGTCCCTATTGTCTGCATGTGTATATGTGGTTATATCCATTGGTGCCCACATATATGTAAAAAAATATTTTACGGAAAGCTTCGTATGATGCAACACTTCCCTATGGGTTCACCTGACTGAAAACCACTTACGACATCCTCTGTTATCTCTTGTCCTTGACTTAATCTCTAGATGTAAGTCCTAGAAATCAAGTGAGAATTTAGGTGAGAAATTGAGGGGTTTGGCTATTTGGATAAGGGAGGAGGAGGAAAGGGGGATATTAACAGGAGAGGACAAGAAAAAATATGAAAAGAAATAATGAAAACTGAAAAAGAAGAGAAGAGAGGGAGGGGAAGGAAACAATGATAAGGGGAAATATATAGAAAAAAAGGGCCCAGGAGGTGGTGGGAGATTTAAGATGAAAATTTGGGGAGAAAGGAGGAATAAAGAAAAATAAACGGGGGATAGTTGCAACTGAAGGGAATGAGAATAGAGAATAAGGAACAAAAAAGGAAGAGGTTGATGAATCAATACAAATAGAGAGAAAGAAAAGAGGGAGGTGAGGGGAAACAAAGATCAAATGAAACAAAAAGGAATTGTAACAAATGAGGAGAAAGAAGGGCGAGGAGACAAAAGAAAGAAAAGAAAGAGAATGATTAATGGTGTAGGGGGTTGTTACAAGTGTGATTTATTATGGGAGGCCAAGATTGACTAAGGGAGAAACTATGTTCTTTATTAATGTTGTTGGGGTGCTTTTCTATTTCAATGGTTTCTTGGATTAAGCAATTGGTATAGTGGGGGTCTTTAGCAAAAACATTGGTTTAGTCAAAGAAAATTTGATGTTTAGTGGAGAGGGAATGTTTTACAATGACATATTTTTTGATATGGGCATGATTAGTGTTAGCAATATTTTCTTTGATTCTAGCGAGGAAGGAACGACCCGTTTAGGTTATATAGAAGCTACCATAAGAACAAAGAATTTTGTAAACACCTTGATGTTGGAAGGGGTCAATGTTTTCTTTAACAGAGGAAACAGATTTCTCAAGGGCTTTTTGTTAGAATATAGAATATGGTGTGCTCATTTTACCATTGACGATACCCTCATCACCCAACCATAGGCCGAAGCCACCCTCCGAGCACCTTAACCTTGACTGAGAATTTCTCCAGAAGCAAACCCTAGGCTAGATAGCCAAACAAAGGGTAGCACACCTTTCCCCAAGGATAGCGCATCAAAAAAAGATGATTATATAGTCCAAACCCTAGCCAAGAGATAGTCCAAGACAATACTGAAACTGCTATCTGCAGCAGTTGCACCTGCAGCTTTCCTCCACACGTGTGCACCAAACTGGGAACTGCAATGTGCACCACTTGCTGCTTGCAATTCTGAGATGTTGTCAAATGAGAATCGATGCCCTGTATTTATACTGGTTCTGCCAGATTTGTTGGGGTCGACTTCTCCTTCTGGATATGTGTCTGTTCGGTATATTATTATTATTTTTGGCCCACTTCTTCTCTTGGAGGCTAATAACCTAATATAAATTATCTTCTTGAGCCGAAAAGAATTCTAGGGTTATTAGCCAACTCATTAGGGTTTCTCTTACTTCCCAGAGTCTTCTATTCTTGTCAGGTTCACACATGAAGGTAAATGCCTCCCACAACTACCATAATATTAACACTCCCTCCTAGCTAGGGAGGTATTACAGGTAATGGACTTGAGCACAAAACATAACATTTACCCGGTAGCATCAATATAGTCATCTAGACTATTTCATGACTAGATCATGAGAATCACCATCACCATCAGCTGCATCATCTCTCGAAACCATACTTTATCTGAGTAATTAGACATGATGTTGGATAAGTCACTCACACCATAGAGTGATACAAGAGCCACTCTTATAATCTAGAGGAGTAAATGGTCTGAACCAATTTCCGTCTAGAAAATCTTTGTTCATCATTTGTCTGGATGGTTATTATTTTCAATAAACTACTGATAGTATTCAAGGAAGTTAGAACAAAAATAGAACACAACTGTGTCTATCCATAGTAGTACATAACTACAATCTAGTGGTTTACTACCACACCAAGTAACACACAAGTACTTGATCAACAACGTATAGTCATGAACAGTGGAACATATCCACCACAGTAGTCTTCATCTACTGTCGTACAGTCTTCATAACAAACATCTGATAGCAACCTGCATAGAAACAATGTTATGATATATATTGAATTATTTGGGCCAATCTTTCACTCACATCTGTGAGTTCTGAAAGAATATATGCCTCACGAATAGTGGAACATATCCACCATAGTAGTCTTTATCTATTGTCTTCATAACAAACATCTAATAGCAACCTGCACAGAAACAATGTTATGATATAAACTGATTTTTCTGGGCCAATATTTCACTCACATCTGTGAGCTCTGAAAGAATATCTGCCTCAAAATAGTGGAACATATCCACCACAGTAGTATATCTCTACTGTCAGGAGACAATGTTAAGCCCTAATATTGACTCATTACCCCTTAATTGGGGAATATTATATTAGTAATGTTATTTTATTTATGTCGGATTTAGGCCATTAGTTGTAATTATACCTCCTAGTCTCCTATATATACCAAGGAGACATTTTCATTTTGAACCATCTTGTACTTGAACATTTAAGTGGGGTAAAAGGAGGTTTCCCCCTTGAAGAGGCCTATTATCTGAAATTATCTCTTTTTTAGGGCGTTGAGTACTTTTTCTGAGGTTTTTCTATGCTATATTGGTATTTGGTTCTTAACATATGGTATCAGAGCTCAAGGTCTTGAGGTTTCGCTGCTACATCTGAGACACCTTGGCATTTTCACTATAACTTTTTTTCTACAATGTTTCAGAAGAAACGACTTGGAGGATATTTATCATACGGATCAAGGTACGTTGGGTTCAAAATTCATCTCTTGAGGCCTTATAATTTCAAAGATACAGCATATACAAGATAGGGTTCTAGAATCATCCTGAAATGAGTCATTGCAGCATTTTCGCTATAATGTTTTTTTTGTAATGTTTCAAACCCTGAAATTCGGAGTCTATTTATAAAAATTAGTAAGGTATATGTGGTAAAACTTTTATCTTCTAGTTCATATTAAATTTGTAGATACGCCCTATGTAAGATAGGGTATCTGACTAGTCCTATTGACTAGTCTCAAGAAGGTGTTCCAGGTAAAACAATCATAACTTCTTCCTAGAGTATCTAAATTGAGTGGGACTGGTTTCATTGGATCTTGGACAATCTTAGTATCTCTGGTGCAAGTTTCAGAATTTTATATCAATTATTTTGTGCGGGGCACGCTATACAAGTGAGATCTCCTGGAAAGAACAAAAATCGGCAAGTTGTGGGGAAGTTACTATAAATTCCACTTGGCACATCTAATTTTGATCAGACCTGTGGCATTGCAGAGAAGAAATATCAGAGAACTACATAAAATAAAGTTTCATACCCAGAAGGGCTGAAACTTGGGAGATACAACAGAAGAAATATTATCTAGCAGAACCACCTCAAAATCAAGGTTCAAAAGTGATAGTTGGCCAACATGCCACCAAAAAAGGGAAATATACACCAACTAAGACTCCAGAAAATCCTACTTGGACTCTTGATGAAGGTGAAGAAATGCGTAGGGACATAAATGAACTACAAAAGAAGATGTATTCAATGGAAGCTAAGTTGGATACTAAGATGGATTCAATGGAAGCTAAGTTGGATACTAAGATGGATGGTTTAAAAGGGGAGATCATGCAAGTATTGAAAAATTTCGTAACAGAGAAGACACCTGAAAGTGAAAATGCATCCCATGAAATTCATGATGAGGACACAAGNTCCTCTATAGGACCTCTTCCCAATCTAGGGATTTTTCAGTGAAGATATCATCCTCAAAGGTGTCATGTGCATATGACCAGTGAAATACCACTTGACTAGTGTGTTGATCCACTAGACCTTTTGGGTCATGTTTCCTATACTTTTCCAGTGTAGAACCTATACTCCACCTGATTTTGAGCTTCCTTTCTAACATGATTAGTATCTTTCACCAAGTGGTAACCTACATAGAATACATAAGGGATAAATACTCTTTTCTTGTGTTTTACCAAAGAAGCATTGAAACCTTGCAGAATGGTCTGGTAGCAAGTCTCTCCTAAGACCATCCTATCTAGTACATAGGATGGAAATAGGTCTCAGGCCTCAGTGGCTCTGAAAATCTTGAGATAAGTACTTTTTCCCTCTAAATACCAATTCCCTACTTTGGATATGACCTTTCTTACTACTTCAAAAAGTCTTGGAAAATTCTATTTAAATATTAGGAAATAAACTCTAGCCAAGAATTCATCATAGATTACAATGTAAGACTTTTTATATCTATTCTCCCATAAAATGATGAAATAAACATGGATGACTAAATCTTATATGTGCCA
>SNQJ01S0106242.1:13617-44142 GCA_010110895.2 Picea sitchensis | reverse complement strand
ACCGTTGGCATCGGAAAAATGGGAGAAAGGGAGCGCCAATCGGTGATTTTGGCCTACGAAAAGGTTTTCTAAAGGTCTTCGATGTACCATCGACATTGGCGAAGTCCAAAAGGTAAAATGATAACATAGGCAACAACAATCGCTGATCTTCGATCATCGATATACCATCGGTATCAGGGAATGGGAAAAGGACCGCGGTAACATTTGTCAAAAAGAAAATCATCGACGCCGAATAGGAACGCTTCTCACGCCCAGTAGGTCAAATCAACTGTCACGTTTTTTTTTTGCCACGTAGACAATTCCATATTTCTCGGTTATTACCCACGTCACCTTTTGATGTTCCCTGTGTCACATTGGTACTTTCACGTCATCACCTCTACGTCAGCATTGTATGACAGTTTGGGTCGGGATCGAAACTTTTATTGAGAGGCACCAACGAAGCAACGTCAAAGACAAATTGTCGATTGCGACGCATTCATTGTATCGATGAATGGATAGAGAATCAAACTATAGGATTTAGATCAAACCTTATCCGTCGATGCCGACGATCCTGGCCGATCTACGCTGTCCATTTAACAATCCTTCTTATCCCCAATACCGATCATATTATTTCCATGGGGGTGCGAAAGCGATCCAGTGATTTCATGAGACAACTCTAGCTACGTAAAGGAAGAGATTTGCGATTTGTTAGACAAGTAATAAATTCACGAAATTGATACCATGACGTCGTGCGTTGACCAAATTTCAAAATTTGAATTCGCCAATGAACTTTAAAATAACACGCTCATGCGCTGCCAGCCTGTGTTGCATTTAATACTAAGCACGGTGTGGATTCTGTTATAGATTGTATAGATCATATATGTACTCTTGAATTTAAGACTCGATGCGACAAGGTAGGTATGTTTTAAATTTATGAGATTCATGCCTAAGCATGGTGTTTCGTTTGCAAATCATTGATCTCCCGAGTAGACAAAGGAGAAAGAGAGAGCATCGAAGAGGTAACGTGTCATTGTGCCACTTCAATTACCAGTAAGCCCAGGTAATTTCCTGCGAGGAAGAGGTAGCCATGGTCTTTATTGTTTACAATTGAGATTTCATCGAATAACACTTGTCGCAGTTGGCTTGCAACTTATTAATCCATTTTTGTGTAGGAATATTCCTCCGAGAAAGACGATGACCAAACGCTCACCAAGAACGTCCAAGATGAAAGAATTGGAGATCGACGAAAGGTCAAGACTGGTTTCTGCAGGAGAACTTTATTTCGTTTAAAAAATAAAGTCGGTCATCCGAAATTCCACTAAGAAACAGTTCACCCAGCCTCCAATGTTCGGGGACATAGAGGTGAGCACCAAATCTAAAGTAATGCTCCCACATTGGGGAGATATTTAAAAAAAAACAAATCAGGAAGATTACCCGGAGTTTACACCTCACAACGACCCGAACGTTAGGATATTGGATGACCAGGTTTTCCCAAACATCAGGTGATCATATCTACATATGGTGGCCCGTCGGACCTTAGTTTTTCCCTACATCAAAACCCTAGGATGGATGATTGACCACACAGATGCGATGAAATGCACAGTTAATAATGAGGAGGGTGAATTTGTTGGTGTCTTTTTTCCAGTAGAGGTACACAAATACTACAAACTCAGAGACCCAGAAGAGAGATTAAATACAAAATTTGTGGTCAGGTTTTATGAGTTCCATGACACCAACAAGTTACTTGCCTCGTGGTGGAAAGAAGATAAGAAGTTCACAAATAGGAGAAATGGCTGGTACAACATAGTAAACCTTAGAGAGCCTTATATGTATTTAATGGCTTTAATATGCCAACAGTATAGAGAAAAATATTTCTCTAAGTTTTCAGAAGCGTGGATGCCCTTGGCATATACCGTGGCAATCTCCGGGAGTAGTTTCAATTGGGGAGCCATCATTTCCAAATAGATGAGCACCAACATCCTACATGCCTAGAAACCAAAGGATGGAGAAGCACCAATTTTCCACATGGCATTATACATGTTGGACGTAATCTGTGCAAGAAATGTTTTCATAGGTATGAATTTAAGATGGCATGTTGTTGAGTTACACGTGCATGTTTATTTCAACATTCTGTGGGAAAATAGGTACAAAATATTTTACTCCATGATATGTGATGTGTTCATAGCTCCAGTGCACTTCATTATATTTAGAAAATAATTCCCAAGGCTTTCAGCGACGGCCAAAAAGATGATTTCCAAAGTGGGCCACTAGTATTTTAAAGAAACAAGCACTTATATCAGAGTGTTTGGGGCTACTGGTGCACCACACCTAATCCTCGTTCATGTCCCGAACCATCTCATTTTGGGAGAAATTTGTTACCAAACCATTCTGCAAGGCTATAATGCCTCTTTGGTAAAGGATAAGAAGAGGGATTTCATACCCTATGGTTTTCATATCGGGTTTTACATGGTAAAAGACATTGCATAGGAGAAACAAGAGGGATTGAGTTAGCTTGAGTATCGGTTCCCCACAAGCCATTTTCGAAAGCATGATCCAAAAGGCCTGGTACTCCAACATGCGTCGCAGGTGTCCTCATGTTGGCTGTATGCTCATGATAACTTTGAAGATGAGATATTTACCGAGGGAGCCCATGACTGGGAGGAAGTGATCCATAGAAGGGATAACCCTAATATGGCCAAATTCAAAGAAATGACTATGGATGAACATGTTGAGACAATAGAGCAGACAACTCAAGAATCCCTCAAGGTAAGAGAAGAAAACAGAGCAGCATAAGTGGCAAAGGAACATAGGAGGGGGATATTGTTAGTAGAAGAAGCTGAAAGAGTTATGCAAATATTAGGGGAAGATCCCCCACTTAACCCTTGCATAGGACCCTTGAGGATTACCCCGACCGATAAAAGTAATCACGAGGAAGAGATAAATGGCTCAAAGACAATTCCCCTAGAGGAGACCACTGATCAAGAAAACCCCAACCCTATGTCACCATGGGCAAGATCATCGGTGACTACTACAACTTAGCTAAGGTCAACGAGAACATCAAGTGGGATGGGTGTGCCTACTGTCCTCATAGATTTAATAATGATATATGACGATGAGGAAGGGTCAGAGGCCCCGCACATAACCCCAATGCCAATCACACAAGAGGAGGAACTAGGGGAAGCATGTGCTCTAGCTTCCGATGATTTGGCTCCAAAACCCAAAGAAGGAGACCTAGAAGCAAGGACCATTCTTGACACTGTATTTATCAATAAATTGGAAACACATCCTCAGGATGATAACTCCAAAAACTACTTGGATACAGGTGAACAATAAGAAGGAATGGGGCAACCAGAAATTGACATCCCAATGACCGAACTCTCAGCTAATATCGATGCTTCGCCTACTTCCCCAACTAGGACAAAGATTTCGTCAGACGACGAGGAGTGGCATAAGGAAAATTCACTAGAGCATACATGAAATTCCCCTACTAAGGAACTAAGAGAACCTGCCATGGAACATCTCTATATGACAGGAAGCCTAGGAAATACTTTGTCCCGGGGAGATCAATAGATTCCTGAACTAGTAGATGAAGTTGTCGATATACAAGAAATTGCTTATGATAGGAAAAGGAAAGTTGTGATGAGAAGAAAAATCAAGAAAATGAAGCTCACGCTCGATAACACACTTTTCATAACCACAGAGGAAACATTGTTTGACACATAAAGTGCTAAGATGACTTGGCTAATCAGAGCTGGGATGGCTAGAACCGATGCTACTTTAGACAGGGAGAAAATGGATGAAAGATAGGTAGCCGCCATGAAGAAAGAACTGGACCATCTGCGACATCAAGTGGAGTATTACCAAAATTAAACATAGGCGATGGTACTCTTGAAGTGTGAGTTTCGAGAAATGTATGCACAATTCACAAGGGAAAGATACCTCTTCATTGCTCGCATAGCTGATTTCCAAGAAGATACCATCATGGGGATGGAAACCTGTAAAGACATTCAACGATGGTATGAGAAGGCACATCAAGCCTTAGAATGGGTAGACTACATCAATGAAGTATATAAGGGCCAAGATACAAAAGAGAATGGCATCTGAGTGCTAATGGACAACATCATTGCCTGGATAAGGAAGGCAACTGAACACTAGGTAAGCATGGTCTAGGAACCCCAACGGAAAATGCAGGAAATATGGGTAGAGTGTGAGAAAATTTCGGAGAAAATCAATGAGGAAATGAGGAGTATCTACTTTCTAGAGTTTGTCCCACCGGAGGATTTCACCGATTTACGTGACATAGTTGAGCGGCATGCAAAGCAAGACCAGGTGTACGAAACAAAGATTTCACAGGTTTTAAGCATGATCCCGGGTCAAGTGAAGAAGTTCATGGAACCTCTGATTAAATATATTTTAGTCTTACAACGCTTGAGTGTCAGACTAATCAAATACAAAGAACGAGCGATTGAGATGAAGGAGGTCCTCTTCGCTCCAGTGGATCAACACATGTTCCCATATGAAAATCCATGTGAAGATCTCTTCTAGAGATGTTCAGAATACAAAATGAACAATTCACTTCAGTAAAATGAACAGATGATCTCAAGAGAAGCAAAATAGAACATATAGTGAAAGTCCGCCACGTGTCATTTTCTTGAATTAACACAACTTAGTAGCTATTTTTAGTTTAAATTTATTTCATAAATAAGAGAGTTGACCTTGAGATCAAGGTCGATGGTTTTGGAGAGAAAGACTTTTCTGGAATATTGTAAGAGAATTATTTATGTGCAAGTTTTTTTAATTAAGAAGTTACGTTTAGAGCCAAAGACACTTCATTCATCTGAGGCATGAATGTGATTGGATCGAGGGGGATTATCTCTGTCTTCGAATTCAATATTTGCCCCTGTATTGAGTAAGAGTTGTTATATCTATTATTCAAAGTTATCTTATAATGTTGTAACAGTTCTTTTATTCTAGTTGATGAATATAAATCAATTGTGTTAACCCGTGATTGATAATAGAGCAATGAAAATTAATTTTATTGCACTAACTTCTTGTCACATATATATTTTCTTTCTGTAATTGTTATCTCAGACGATGTTGAATATAGACAAATCAAAATGGTATTAATGCTAGTTTGAAGTAGTTTAGATCTTCTTTGTCTACATGCTAAGGTATAAAGGTTATTCTAAAACCCAACTTTCCCCAACACATTATTAACTTCCCTCTGTCATTTAGTTTAAGCTGTATCTTTCTTTTGTTACAAATGTTAGAAAAGAACCAAAAAGAGAATTGCGTAGCCTGAGGAAAGGTTTCACAGAAAATACATATCTATCAATCACAATTAAAGCCCATCGATAATTCCATCCATATCACAAATCTGGAGAACCTTACCACTCATCAAATTCTTACGAGTCTAATTGGGCCTCTTAAGCGGGTTTGGTTCCTATTGTTGATTTAAATGGATCTTGAACCCCTCAACAGAAGGGGATCATATTTTCCACTCACAGATGTGGGTCAAGGGAACCCCACTCCATTTCATTGTTGACAACGATAGCCAAAATAACTTGATCTCAGTAGAGGTTGTCAAGAGGTTGAACTTGACAATGATGCATCATCCTTAGCCATACACCATTGGTTGGCTTATCCAGGCATGGGACATCCGCGACAACCAACAATGTCGCCTGCACTACGACATCAAACCCTTCAAAGACGAGGTATTGTGTGATTTTTCCCCACTTGAAGTTTGTGATGTTTTGTTAGGACAACCATATATATGGAAGCGTCATGTTTTTTATGAATCTAGGCCCCTTAGTGTCATTATTACTTTGGGATATCAACTCTAAAGGGTATTGGAGGAAGTCCCAAATACTGTGGTATCTTTGATCTCTACGAAGCAGTGCAGAAAGTCGGTTTCTCAGACTCAGAGATTATTCCTCTGTATGGTTCGACCGAAAGGTGAACGAAAGGTCATTGCAACCACCAAAACCTATGCACAAGCTCTCTCTTCCCAACAAAAATAGGTGGATGGAATAGTCGAGAAGTACAAAGACATATCCGCCTCACCTATTAGGGTTCCTATGAACTGTCAGGTAAAGCACTCAATTGATCTGACACACAATGCTCCTCTGCCTAACGGTTATGTATACATGCATTCTGTTATGTAGAATGAATAAATTAAATGCCAGATTCAAGAGCTAATTCTGAAGGGCCACATCAAACCAAGATCCTCACCTTGCGAGATCCCAATTGTTCTAGTACAGAAGAAGGATAGGAAATGGTGACTTTGTATTGATTACAGAGCCTTGAACAATATCACAATCAAGAACCAATACCAAATTCCCTGGATTGAAGGTCGTCTTGATCACTGCAAGGGAGCCAAGATTTTCAATAAAATTGATCTGAAGTCAGGTTACCACCAATTACCGATTGAGAAAACTGATGTGTGGAAGGCAACCTTCAAGTCCAAAGAAGGCCTCTTTGAGTGGTTGGTCATGCCTTTCGGCTTGACTAATTCCCCGACCACATTCATGTGGATGATGGATGATATATTATAGACATTCAAAAACTCCTTTGTCATTGTATATTTGGATGACATCCTCATCTTCAACAAAAATTGGGAGGAGCATTTGGAACATATTCAACAGGTATTGGGAACCCTGCAACAACACAAGTTATATGCCAATTTGGAGAAGTGTTCCTTCGACATGCAGGGAATCCAATAGTTGGGATACATCGTGGATGAGAAGGGTGTACATGTGGATTCAAACAAGATCCAAGTCATCCACAATTGGTCATCCCCGAAGACAATGACCAAGCTTCGCAACTTCTTGGGCCTTGCTAACTTCTATTGACAATTTGTGTTCTGGTTTTCTCATATCGCTTGGGCCCTAAGACATGTGACCAAGGGTGGCGCGAAGGCTAAGTTTTTTTTGTCCATGCCCCAACAAAATGCATTCGAGGATCTGAAATCATGCCTCTACTCAACACCAATATTCATTATGCCAGACCTGCAATGACCATTTGAGATTGAGATAGATGTTTCAGAATATGCTATTGGTTCAGTACTCACTCAACATGGACATCTGGTATCCTATCACAATGAAACTCTCTTTAATGTTGTTCGAAGATATCGCACCTATGACAAAGAGATGTACTCCATTATGTAGGCATGTCGATAGTGGAAGCATTATATTCTGGGGAAGGAAACGATCATCCACACTAATCACAAACCGCTTCTGCAATTCATTTAGACACAAGGAAAGTTACAAAATGACCACCATCAGAAGTGGGCCATGTACCTGCAAAAATTTCACTTGAATATCAAATACAAGAAGGGTAGCACCAACCATATCACAAATTTCCTCAGTCGATACCCGGTGGTAGCGCTCACCACAATTCTCAACTCTTGTGGACATGAGACATATGGATGGACACAATTATACAATAATGACTTTGACTTTTCTATTTCCTATAAAACATTGAGCGCAGACAAAACAATTCCCAACTTTCATCTCCAAGATGGATTATTATGGCATCTGAGCCACTTGTGTTCCTTCAAGCGAGCGTGCGACACTGATATGTGAATCTCATTACATATGGGCAACGAGACATTTTGGTGTAGGAAAGACAGTGGAAGTACTGCAAAAGCATTTTTATTGGCCAAAGCTTCGCAAGATGTTCAAAATTACATCATATCATGCACTGGCTGCACCATTTCGAAGCCCGCCATCAAGAAACATGGGCTATACACCCCTCTTCCTACTCCTTATAATCCTTAGGAGACCATCTCCATGGAATACATGTCCGGTCTGCCTTCAACCAAGCATGGGAATGACTATGTTTTCGTGGTCGTCGATTGATTCTCTAAGATGAACATTTTGGGACCCTGCAAGAAGAACATCATAGTCGAGGCCACCACCAAGATCTTCTTCACACATGTTTGGGTTCATTTTGGGCTACCAAAAACTATTATCTCCGATTCAGAAAATAGGTTCCTGAGCAACTTTTGGTCCAACCTATGGTCGATGATGGACACCAAGTTGACCAAATTGACTTCCTTCCACCTACAGACTGATGGAAAAACAAAGGTACTCAATAGGATGATTGTCCATATCCTGCGAATGTATAATTACAAACATCCACTCACATGGGATGAAAGCATTATTTATGTTCAACATAGCTACAACAGAGCCCTCCACGTCTCTATTGGCCACAACCCTTTTCAAGTGTGCTTGGGGTTCCAACCATTGGCCCCCATTGACGTAGATTTTCCCATTGCAGCTGCACAGGAAGAGTCCTCCCATGCTCAGACAAAGGTTGATCGAGAAGCCAAATTTATTGAGGGAATCGAACACATCCAACAACAAGTTCATCATATTGTGAAAAAATCCAATGCCAAGTACAAGCAACACCATGATCAACATCAGGCACCTCACAAATTTCAGGTGGGAGATAAGGTCTAGTTGCATTTGTAGAAATAGTGCCTCACAAGACCCCATCAGAAGTTATGCCCACTCTGATACAATCCTTACACCATCACCAAGGCTATGAGTGAGAATGATTTTGAATCAAGTATTCCTCCTTTCCTTGGATTTCACTCGGTATTTAATGTGGAACTGCTTCAACCATATTTTCCACCTCTCCTGGACACTTTGGATGTGGTCGAATAGTTGGCCCCTATATAACTTAATCCTTCCTGCATCGAATAGGAGAAAATTTATCAGATCATGGACACCAAGACAAAGTACACCCGCCAACAGACTATCAAACACTATCAGGTCATGAAAGCAAGGCAGTTTCTTCATCAGAGCAAGTGGCTCACCAGGAGTTAGGTTCAACATAAGTTTCCTCATATGAAATAGGCAATTGACGCAATGTATACCATTTCTTCCTAAGCGAAGAGGAATGACACAAAGGATATCGATGGCCACCTACCTATTGTACTAGCTGAAAGACCAATTTCCATTTTGGCAGTTTTTTTCCTAGTTTTCAGGTCCTAAACTTTTGAGGCCATTTTGAGGCCCTAAACAACGTTTTTTGCCCCCCCCCATAGTCATAGTCTAGGATATATCCAGAGTGATGAAAAAATGCATATTCCTCAGATAGTTGTTTCCAACGAGTTATCATGCACCTAAAATTGAGATTGTATGCAAAAGTTATGACCCCTGGAAGTTGATGTACCAACTTACTCCATCAGGGCCCACATGACTTTTGAAGCTTCATCTCCTAGGGTTAGGTTTTTGGATGTTTAGGGTTTTATCATTTATTATTTATGTTAAAAGTACTTTGAAGCCTCATTGTAACCATATTCTTGTGAATGAGCGTAGCCAACACATCTCTTCTTAGAGATAAGTTACCACCATTCTAGCTAGCTTGTGTGTTTTTGCATTTTACAGTCTTTTGTATTTCGAACAATCATTAATAGAATCTGAGATTTATTGTATTATTGTTTTCCTTGTCATATCTTTGTGTAATTATTTGTTATATCTCTATTATATCTCTCCCTTCATAGCATTCCTAAAATAATCTGGATAAGTGGTATCAGAGCAGTCTTCTCCTTGTCGTCCTTAGTGCATGTCCCTGACGAGGTCAAGGTATAGAGATTTTGGTCTTGAGCTTGTATCTCTTGAGGAAAATCACTCTCGCACACCAAGGAGACCTTCCATTGTGAAAGAAAATAAGGATGACGAGACAAGAGATCATTTCAAATTGTTTCTCGAGGAATCCCTCGCGCGACAGAGGAAGGAGATGATGGATAATTTTGCCCAGATCCTTCGACGACTATCAGAAACAACATAAGCACCTTAAACAAACAATCACTTCGGAGGTGTGAATCCATTCAAAGTAAAAATAAACTTTGATATTCCTTTATTTGAAGGCCATATAGATGTCGACGCTTTGGAAAAATGGTTAAATCTCCTAGAGGGTTGTTTCTCTTTCCACAATTTTTCCAACAGTGAAAAGATCACCTTCGCACTCCTTAAGCCCCTTACTCATTCAGAGATTGGTGGGAGACTTACTGTGAGAAACATGTCAAGGATGAATATGGAATTTTTGGGCCAGGACCCACTTGGTTGGAGTTTGTTGATGCCCTCAAGGAACAATATTACCCTGTTGGAAGTTATGATGACCAATACATGAGATAGATCACATTGCACCAAGAGAGGGGCCAAACCATGTCATAGTTCACAAATACTTTCCATACCTTGCGCACCAAGTCGGGTATCAAATACTCCAAGTGAGATATGGTCCTAAAATACCATGGGGATTTTCACATGTACATCTAAACCGAAATGGATTTTCTGAACATCTCGTCACTGGGAGGCTCTTATCGATATGTTGTCCGAGCAGAAATTCAAGCAACAAAACAAGAGGGAGTTTGGGTCTACAAATCCGCAATAGCCAAAGTATGGTAAGGGTGGCCCTAACCCCCAGGTCAAAGGACAGAGCAAGGATGGCCAACCTTGGGATGGCCAACCCAAGCCACCAACAAAGAAGGGTAATGGGAAGTCGAAGGATACTGGAAAATGGTGCGAGGTCCACAAAATCCCTTGGCACAATATTGAAGAATGTCGCTCCAAACAGTCATTGTTGGCTGAGACGAAATCCCCAGGGTCAGATGTTGACTCAGACTCTAATTATGAGCCATAAAATGGAATACATATCATTGATGCAGAACCTAGTATTACCATCACTACCACAAAAGTCCAATCAGAGGAATTGGAAGATCCTGAAGAAGGGGAGCATCTTTTCCACTCATAGATGTGGGTGAAGGGAACCCCACTAAATTTCATTGTTGATAGAAGTAGCCAGAAGAAATTGATCTTAGGAGAGGTAATCAAGATGTTGAACTTGACAACAACACAACATCCTCAGCCGTACACCATCAGTTGGCTCTTCCAAGGATAAGACATCCACGTCAGCCAACAATGTCACCTGCATTATGACATCAAACCCTTCAAAGACGAGGTATTGTGTGATGTTTCCCCACTTGAGGTTTGTGATATTTTTCTAGGACAACCATAAATGTGGAAGCGTCATGTTGTTTATGAATCTAGGCCCCATAGTGGCATTATTACTTTGGGAGATCGACTCTACAGGGTACCGGAGGTAGTCCCAAATATTGCAGTCTCTTTGATCTCTGCAAAGCAGTGCAGAAAGGTGGTTTCTCAAACCGGGAGATTTTTCCTCTGTATGATTCCATCGAAAAGTGAAAAGAAGGTCATTGCAACTTCCAAAACCTCTACACAGAGTCTCTTTTCCCAGAAGCAACAGGTGGATAGAATAGTCGAGGAGTACAAAGACATTCACCTTGCCTACTGGGGTGTTTGTGCACTTTCAAGTAAAGCACTCAATGTATTTGACACCTAGTGCTCCTCTGCCTAACGGTCCTATATACATGCGCTTTGTTATGGATAATGAAGAATTCAAATGCCAGATTCAAGAGATAATTCTTAAGGGACACATCAGACCAAGCTCCTCACCTTGCAGAAGCCCAATTGTTCTAGTACAAAAGAAGGATAGGGCATATAAAATTTGTATTGATTACAGAGCCCTAAGCAAGATCACAGTTAGGAACCGGTACACAATTTCCCAGATTGATGATCTTCCCAATCAGTTCAAGGGAGCCAATTTTTTCAGTAAAATTGATTTGAATTCAAGTTACCACCAGGTGTCAATTGAGCAAACTGATGTGTGGAAGACAACCTTCAAGTCCAAAGAAGGCCTCTTTGAGTGGTTGGTCATGCCTTTCGGCTTGACTAATTCCTAGTCCACATTCATGCAGATGATTGATGATATATTACATCCATTCAAAAACTCCTCTGTGGTTGTATATTTGGATGACATACTCATCTTCAACAAAACTTGGGAGGAGCATTTGGAGCATATTCAACAAGTATTAGGCACCCTACGACAAAAAAAGTTATATGCCAATTTGGAGAAGTGTTCCTTCGGCATGTAGAGAATACAATATTTGGGATACATCGTGGATGAGCAGGGTGTACATGTGGATCCAACAAAGATCCAAGTCATCCATGATTGGTCAGACCCAAAGAAAATGACCGAGCTCCACAACTTCTTGTGCATTGCTAACTTCTACCAGTGGTTTGTATTGGGGTTATCTCATATTGCTTGGGCCCTAAGCCAGGAGACCAAGGGTGGCACAAAGGATAAGTTTGTGTGGTCCGTGCCCCAATAAAAAGCATTCGAGGATTTGAAATATCGCCTCTCCTCAACACCAGTCCTCGTTCTTCCAGACCTACAATGACCATTTGAGATTGAGACAGATGCTTCAAATTATGGTATCAGTGTAGTCCTCACTCAGCATGGACATCCGATATACTATCACAATGGAACTCTATTTGATGTTTTTCGAAGATACCCCACCTACGACAAAGAGATGTACTCCATTGTGCAAGAAATTCGACAGTAGAAGCATTGCATTTTGGGGAAGGAAAGGATCTTCCACACTGATCACGGGCCTCTGCAATTCATGTAGACACAAATAAAATTACAAAATGTCTGCCATCAAAAGTGGGCCACATATTTGCAACAATTCCACTTGAATATCAAGTACAAGAAAGGTATCACCAACCATGTCGCATATTGCCTCGTTCGACCCTCGATAGAAATGCTCACCACAGTTCTCAACTCCCATGGACATGAAACATCTGGATGGCCACAATTATACAATAATAACTTTGACTTTTCTACTGCCTATCAGATATTGAGCATAGGCAAAACAGTTCCCAAATTTCATCTCCAGGATGTATTATTATGCCATCTGAGCCACCTTAGTGTTCCTTCAAGGGAGCATGTGAATTTGATCTGGGAAGCTCATTACAACCAAGTAACATGACATTTTGGTGTAGAAATGATAGTGGAAGTACTGTAAAAGAATTTTTATTGGCCAAATCTTCGACAAGATGTTCACAAGTACATCAGATCCTGCATCGCTTGCGCCATTGCCAAGCCCGCAATCAAGACACATGGGCTATACACCGCTCTGCCTACTCTGGATATGCCTTGGGATTCCATTTCCATGGACTACATGTTCATTCTGCCTTCAACCAAGAATGGGAATGATTGTGTCTTTGTGTTCGTCGATTGATTCTCTAAGATGGAAATTTTGGCACCCTGGAAGAAGAGTATCATAGCCGAGGCCATCACCAAGCTCTTATTCACACATGTTTGGGTTCATTTTGGGATACAAAAAACTATTATCTCTGATTGATACAATAGGTTCCGAGCACCTTTTGGTCTAGCCTATGGTCGATGAGGGACACCAATCTAACCAAATCGACTGCCTTCTGCCAATAGACTGATAGACAAATAAAAGTGGTTAATAGGATGATTGTCCATATCTTGCGAATGTATAATTCAAAACATCCATGCATATGGGATGAAATCCTTCCTTATGTTCAACATATATACAACATATCCCTCCACATCTCTATTGGCCACATCTCTTTTCAGGTGTGCTTGGGGTTCCAACCATTGGCCCCCATTGACGTAGCTCTACCCATTGTAGTTGCATAGAAAGAGTCCTCCCATGCTCAGGCAGAGGCTGATCATGAAGCCAAATTTGTTGAGCGAATCCAACACATCCAACAACAAATTCATCATAATGTGCAAAAATCCAATGCTAAGTACAAGTAGCGCCACGATCAACATCGGGTACCGCACAAATTTCAGGTGGGAGACAATGTCTGGTTGCATTTGCAGAAAGAGCGTCTCACAATCCCCCATAAAAAAAGAGCTGCCTCAATAATCCCCCATAAAAAAATGTGTTCCCACTCTGATACTAGCCTTACACCATCAACAAGGCTATGGGTGATTTCTTTTGAATTGGCATTCCTCCTTCTCGATTGTACCCAGATTTAATGTGGAATTGCCCGACCATATTTTCCACCTCTCGACAATTCAGATGAGGCCAAGCAGCTGACCTACACCAATTCTTCCTACATCTAACATGCAATCATTTATTGATCATGGACACCAAGATAAATGACACCCGCCAACAAACTATCAAACTCTATTGGGTCATCAAAGAAAATAAACTTATTCACTAGGGAAAGTGGCTCACCAAGAATGTATCTTCAACAAAAGTTTCCTCATCTGATGCAGACACTTGACACAATGGATACCATTTATTCCCCAGGGAGGAATGATTCAGGGATATCGATGTCCACCCACCTATTCCACCGCTCAAAGACCAATTTTACATTTTGGCAATTTTTTTCTTAATTTTTGGGTCCTAAACTTCTGAGGCCATTTTGTGACCCTAAACAACGTCTTTTGGCCCACCACAAATACACTAGCTACCGAAAGTGTGAAGACAACAGTGTATCCTCTGATAGTTCTTGTCAACGAACATGTACTAAAACGTAGACTGTGATGCAAAAGTTAAGACCCTGAAAGTTGATGTACCAACTTACCCGATTGGGGCCCACATGACTTTTGGCGCTTCATCTCCTAGGGTTAGGTTTTTGGATGTTTAGGGTTTTCTCATTTATGTTTTATGTTAAGAATGCCTTTGGAGCCTCATTGTAACCAACTTCTTGCGAATGAGTGTAGCCGACACATCTCTTCTCAGAAATAAGCTACCACCATTCTAGCTAGCTTGTGTGTTTTTGCATTTTACAATCTTTTGTATTTCAGATAGTCATTAATAGAATCCAAGCTTTATCGTATTACTATGTTCCTTGCCATATCTCTGTGTAATTCTTTGTTATATCTTTTTTATATCTCTACCTTCACATTGTTCATACAATGATCTGGATCATTAAGCAAGTCAATAAATGGCATGGAATCCCTAGCAATGGTGAATATACCAGATTTAAATGTCCCAATTGTGCCTGTCGAGGACATGGACAAGCTAGACAAGTACAATGGACAAAGTTAAGATACATATCATTTTTTTGAGTAGGTTATGCTTTTAAGTTTGTATAAACGATATCTTTTATTGAATATACACAGTTCAGAATAGTAACAGTTCTAGATATTAGATATGACATAATAAAAGATATGGATTTTGGATTCAATGGCTTTGCCGAAGATATAATTTTTCCATGACATGGATCACATTTTATAGTAAGTGGTTTCGACCACGCCTTTTTACTTAATAAAATCCACTCGATTCTATGAAAACAAAATTTATTTATATTAAAAGTTAAATAATATTATATTAAAAATGAAAAAGATTGAAGTTTTTCATATACCATGTTTGTTTTTATTTTTAAATCTTCTAACATATTAAAATTTATCACTAGATTTATTCTTGTATATTTTTTTCCCTAATATTTTTATTTTAACCTATTATTTTATTGTACTTTGTTAAGAGTAATCACAAGAAAGTGTTACTTTTGGTTAATAATGTGGTTTTCTTTGTTAAGAGCAATTAACAAAAATTGTTACTTAGATTAATAGGTAGAAAATTTGAATTTATCTTAATGATTGGAAATAATTATTTATACTATTTAATTTGATGATTGAAATTTATGTGGTGAGAGTTTTCTCACAATATTCACAATATTGTTTGTTATGGGTTGACGTTTTAGATCCATAACATGACTCATCTTCTCAATATAAAAATTTATATTATATTTTATGTTGAGAAAAATAAATTTATATTGTTTAAATAACACGAGTGGGTTTAATGGTTAAGAACACATGTGCCAGACACCAAATTGGTGTATGAGACCTTCACTCAACGATTTTACTGGTAAAGTCTACATAGGTATACATATCCTACCCCCCTCTGGATTTGAACTTGTGACCTCTTAGGAGGAAACACATGTTCTTAACCATTAGGCCCACTCAGGTTGTATAGTCTATTTTTAAGATCACGACCCAAACCAGACACCAAGTTGATGTATGAGACCACCTCCACCCAACGATTTCACCAAATTGGTGTATGAGACCTCCTATGCCCAACGATTTTACTGGTAAAGTCTACAAAGGTATACATACCCTACCCCCCTCTAGATTTGAACTTGTGACCTCTTAAGAGGAAATACATGTTCTTAACCATTAGGCCCACTCATGTTGTATAGTCTATTTTTAAGATCACGGCCCAAGCCAAACACCAAATTGGTGTATGAGACCACCTCCACCTAACGATTTTACTAGTAAAATCTACAGAGGTATATATACACTACCCCCATTTGAATTTAAACTTGTGATCTCTTAAGAGGAAAAACATGCTCTTAATCATTAATCCCACTCAAATATATATTGCCACTTATTAATATTAATTTTTTTGTTGGATTTATAATAATATTTATTTATTTGTAATGTTAAATTTATTTTATTTTTTTATTTTTTAAAAAGATTATGTCTCATGGGAAATTTTAGACTTACATTAATGTTTAGAAAAAATTATTTATAATAATCAATTCATCTTAATTTTAAAGTAATAATTCAATACCATTTTAGTTGTGTATTAATATCGCAAAACAATTATTTATATTATCTATATTAAAATAAATAAATATGAAATCTTTTTAAATGTATGTAGAATGTTCAAGATATTAAAGATATTAAAGCTTATGCATTTTTTTTTATATTTAAAAACTTCTTAATTTTAATATATTAATTGTTGTTTTTTGTAATTGGCAATTAAAAGTGTTGCTTCTTATTAGCATAATAATAGGATGGTTGATTGTTTGAGGTGTGTGTATGCTTTATGCTAGCCCTTCCCCCTTACTAGAAAACTCCATAACACCTTTCACATGTCTTCTTACCAAATGTTCATTACTCAATTAATATGTTGGATACACTTAATATCCATTTATGCATGTTGGTATTGTTTGCTACAACATAAATACTTTTAAATCATAATTTTAATGAAAACAATTTTTTATCATTTGTAGGTGTATTCAATGTGGTGCTTTGAGTAATAGAAAAAATAGTGAAATCAATACTATTCCTTATTACATTAGAGAAGGTGCATTTACAACCCAAGTAGATGTGTCACGTTTCATAACATTAACAAATTAAATTGATTTTTTTTTGAAGGATTCACAACTTCATGGGAGAGGTTGGGTTTCCTCGTATGGAATTGATTGTAGTAAGGGCTTATGGAGTCAAGAAGTATTCCCCTCTAAGAATTGGTTATCCATGTTTATGGACTATAATGAGACTAGGGCTACAAGGCTAGTAGTCTCTTGTCTAATCAAGACAAACTATGAAAATGAAGGCCCTACAAGAAGGGTTTCCCCAAGGGAATATCATTCACTAATAAGATCAACAAAACACTTAAAAAGAATACTTAAAACCCTTGCCAAGGAGTACATAACTAATCAAGACAACATATAAGAACTTCCAAATGATCTTAAGGAATAAGGAAGAGATACAAACCCTAGACGTCCTCCCTCCAAGTAGTTGACAACTCCTCAATGGATCAACCTTTCTAGCTTATGTAGAATCTTGAATCATTTCACAATAGCCTTTAAAATACCAAGAAGAATAACCAAGAAAGAGAGAGCTCCAAAAATTGACACCAAAAAAACACCAAGTAAAAACATTTTATTAAATGGCTCCAAAAATGATCTCCAATAATTGACAACAATTTGGAGTGAGAGGAGTATCTTTATTTATAGATAATACACACAACTCCTTCCCATTATTTATTCCCTAAAATAAGCCTAAGGAAATAAAATAAATGTGACTTGTCATCCACATAATTTGGAGAGTAAGTCAAATTACAATTAAATGATACTTTACATTCTAGAAACCCTCATTAAAGGGGATGACTTCCACAAAATATGCTCAAAGAATGCTCAAATAATCTCCATAAATCCTTGAAACATGTCTCCAAAGCATGACCATGTCCATAACTAATATCAAGGCACCTCCATAAAGCATGAGAGTGACCCTCCAAGTGAAAAAATAGTTCATTAAACCCCCAACAACAAAAATGTCATCAATCTTCTAAGAGGGTCAATTTGGCTCCAAGGTACAACTTTCCATAAAAAGTGAATGTGGGAGGCCTCAAAATATGGCAAGGAAGGATCCTTGGCCATCCTAGCTCCAACGTCCTCCTCCAAGCAAGGGGACGACCTTACCCCAAGTCAAATAAAGCCCTTCTAAGTGGATGAATTCTTCCATTTTTTCAACAAGTAATCAAAAGTGTGATCAAAAGCCCCTCCACATAGCAAGGGATGGGTGCCATGTCATTATCTTCAAGTGAAAAGTCACTTAAGTGACATCCACATCATCCAAGTGGCTCAAAATAAACCCCATGATTGTCATAAAGTGCCCCAAGAGAGGTCGACCCTCCTTTCATGAAGAAAATGCTTTAAAAAAGTGCTAAATGAGGGGGGGGGATTTTGACATCTGACACATGTAAAGTGTACAAGAGGTCCAAGTGGAGGAAAATAACCCGTTTGTGCCTTGAAGAGTGTGACCAATGCCTCAAAATTCATGATATGTCTCAAAAGATGTGAATTTGCCTTGAAAAATGTAACATTAAATGATCAGATACATAGTCATCTTCGATGGCCAAAATGTGGTACATACATAAGAAAGAGAGGGTCCATGTGGGTAAGGTGTGCTAAACCACGGTGGAAACCTTTACAGAGCGCAATCACCTTTTACATAACAAAAGAATAAGTGAATAGTTAGAGCCTTGTAAATCACATACCCAGTAGATCCAACCTCTTAATGCCCACATACCTAACTAGGACATAAATGTCCAACTTTAGATGGAGTTACCACCTCCAAGGAGTAGTCGACCAGAGAAATAAAACCAAACACTCTGAGAATGGGGACTAAAAGGACATGCCATGACCATCCACCTAAGGGGATCCAGTAGCCCCTGACCAACACTTGTACATCAAGTCATCCCATCATGGCCACATACAAATAAATCATTACACTTTTGGCACATCAGAGTGGTCACATCTCATGAAAAAATGTAGGATACATTGTTGAGAATCTAGGATGTAACACATGTCAAGAAACTAACTATATATAATATATTATAGTGTAATCTCAACTTATGTTATTATTATCGCTAACATTATAATCATGATCATAATTGTTTTTATAGTTTAATATATATTAAATCTTGAACCATTGTATTATTCAACATGCATATTTATACTTGTAATATGTCATTATTGTGTGTCACATGTGTTGTGGTGTCATAATAGAAATGTGTATCTAATAATAAAAACTAGCATGGTTATAAGACTCACTTATGAATACTTTGTGATGTATGAATGTAAACACTAAGCATAAAAGCATAACCATCATTCAAATCGTTTCTCAAGATATTGCACAAGATCTTATTGTAAGCATAAAAGCACAACATTCAAATCGTTTCTCAAGATATTGCACAAGATCATATTGTAAGCATAAAAGCGTATCATTCAAATCGTTTCTCAAGAAATTGCACAAGATCATATTGTAATATGTACAAAACCAAAGAGAGCATTCATATATAAACTCCTTTTGTAATTATATTGGAACTAGCTATGTAACAACAACTAAAAATTTCAAGGATGACATGTGTAAGGGAGAGAGGGGGCGAGGGGGTGAGGTGGGTTCATTCTCGATTTCAAAAGAAAATATGAAGCTTCATTCAATTGGGGTATCAGAAGCAACAAACAATCTTTAGCAACCTACTAAGAAATCATCTAGGCATTAAAGGAAATTTTGGGATTAAATGGGTCTTATAAGAAAAAATACAGTTGATGAGTTGAAAATTGAATAACCAATAGAATTTCAAAATTTTGGGTCAATCATAATGGTTAAATTGGACATCTAAAAATAAAAAAAGTTTATTTGTCACATTTTTATTTAACAATAGTTAACCACACATAACCACACCTTGGAGAAGAACTTAGTGAGATCATTTTTTATATTATAAATATTCCTGAAACACTAAATATTTAATATTGTATAATACCACTACAAAAATCATATTTCCTTTCATATCATAAATATTTTTAAGACAACAAATATTTAATATTTTAAAATACCACTACCTCCACATATTTATAAAAAAAAACCATAATAATGATTTTATAGTAGGTCATTTTGGACTATGAAAATTATTTTATATTGTTAATATATTTAAGAGCATGTTTTTTAATGCAATGAGAATTGGAATACTATAATTTTAAAATATAATTAAAATTACTTTTTAATTGGAGTAAGTTTGAGAATGGGAATACTATAATTTTAAAATATAATTAAAATTATTTTTTAATTGGAATGAGTTAATAAGTGGATACTAATTTTTTTTCTAATATTTTTTCAATCATAGTCATCTTAAAATGTGTCAAAATCTTTGCAGAAAAGTACAGTAATTTAAAAAAGAAAATGAAAATATTTAATTAAATTTTAATAAAGATGAAATTTTATTATTAATACTTAATTTAATTTAAATTAACATATTTAATAAAACATAAATAAATAAAAAATGAAAATATTTAATTAAATTTTAGTAAAGATGAAATTTTATTATTAATACTTAATTTAATTTAAATTAAAATATAATAATAATAATTGCCATCAAATTAAATATAATATGAATGGTCAAAATAAGTTAAGTTTATAATGTGAGCTTAAAACTAGTTTTATATGGTAATTACAAACAAATTCAAAAAATAAGAATAAATTTAATTATTGTAAACTATAAAATAGCTAAAATTTAGTTATAGTTAAAAAATAATTTAATAAAACAAGTTTTTATTATAATTATATAAGACTGATTAATTAGGGTATGTATACCTTCGTAGACTTTACCAGTCAAATCGTTGGGCGGAGGGGGGTCCCTTGTCCCACAAACAAGGGGGTCTCATACACCAATTTGGTGTGCTGGCTTGGTTGTGACCTTAAAAATAGATTATTATTATATACAGCCTGAGTGAGCCTAATGGTTAAGAACATGTGTTTCCTCTTCAGAGGTCACAAGTTCAAATCCAAAGTGGGGTAAGGTATGTATACCTCCGTAGACTTTACCAGTCAAATCTCTGGGCGGAGACCGTAACCTTAAAAATAGATTATATTATATATATTAAATACAACCTGAGTGCTCTATGAAATGGTTTTTTCGGGCGCAACATAATTTAAGATGATATAAATTAAAAAAGAAAAATATTATATTTATTGTATGTAAGTTATTTATTATCCACTACCAATTATTAGTTTTTGTATATGCACAATAAATCATAATTATCATTTATTGTTTAAAATTCTCATTATTATTTTTAAATCTCACCTCTTAACTCTATATTAACCCAGATTACATGGCAAACATCATTAATGTAGAAATATAGATAAACCTTCACTAGATACCCCTCTAACTTAGTGTGATGTGGCATACGATTTTATTATTTTATATTTTCCTTAAGAGATCAATTTTAGGCCAAAATTTCCTCTAATTAAGAATAAGACATTCTTGTCCTTATCATAGGTGACTCAATAATAATACCGAAAAGTGTGATCACAAGAATTCTACAACATTTTGACCATTGAATACACCATTGCTACAAACTCCATGGTGAATCAAGTCCCTGAATACCTAAAAGGGATTTTGAATTTTAAGCAAGGGGAAAGGGAGACCAAGACTTCGTGTCAAATTTCCTACAAACTAAAGGCAAAAGGTTAAAGTGGGGAGCCTCTCCCATCCTTTTAAAACAAGGAATGAGATTGAAGGGGGTGATAATTCATCCCCCCACTTGCCACCTCCACAACTCTCATCACAAGACTTAAGAAGTGGGAGGACTTAACCACCCCACCCCTATTTATTGCTTCATTAAACCATGATATTCAAATGATGAAGGTGTATATCGTCGATCATATGGAATCAAAGGTAAAAAGAGTAGACTACATAACAACTAAAATGCCCCATTTTCGATAACCTTAGCCAGAATATGACTAATATAACAAAAACAATTGTAATAAGATCAATCCATTGTTTAAATTGAAATTTTGGACATCTAGGTAGATTTATAAACTGTGCATCATACTAATATTCCATTTTTGAAATGCCCAAATTACAAATTTGGGAATATTGCAATTTCAGATGTCAAATTTGAGCAAAATCCTCCTTGAAAATGACACTGAAAAATGGGGCGATCTAGTGGGAGATGAGACCACGAGGTACAATAGAGGATAATTGGACTATGTGCATTTAGACCCTTTGACATATAGGGGAATTCAAATGTGTTAATTTTATTCTCTCTACATGTGATTTTTGAAAGAGAGGCCTCTCTTATTTAAGCATTACACTTAACATGGAGTCTGGAAAAATTGCTTGCCTAAGGGGTCTAGAAGGCTAAGACATTGATTTGAATTCCCAATTAAAAATTATGGATGATGGGCACTTTGCTTGACACCTTCAAATAAACTATATCGTGGATTCGTGGTGTGGTGGTTGTTGTGCCTCCATGGGAAAACTCCAATATCTGAGGGTAGGCATGCACCTCCACTTAAAGGAGATCATTAACATATACAAGTACCTAACCGACAATATGGTAGTGATAATTGCTCAGAAATAAGGGTTCAATGCAAATCTCAAGGAAAACAACCATGCTTGGGATACTTGCGCCATAGAATTGGGTAAGCACACATTGGAACTCTATGATTTGGAACTAGAATTTCATTGTGACATCTCTAGAATGAAGATGAAAAATATGTAATTGAAGGCTTCCATAACTATGCTAGACCCTGTTGGTTAAGACCACAGTTGCTATTGATATACCTTCAAAAGGTATCTTTTCAAACCCTCTGGCACACCTTGCCTCCTCCAATGACATACAAGAATAATCTATTGGACATGTGTTGTATTCTTTGTAGGTTACCCAAGCAAAGGGGGCCCATTTTTTGTCTATTTTGTGTCTTTTTACCAATGGTTTTTTGGTCAATTAAAAATTAATTCCAATTAAGGAATCAAGGTTGTAATCTAATCCAGGTTAATAGATTAGGGTTTTGGATGTCATATTTTTGGATGCCATGAAATACCAATATATTGTATTACAAACGATGAAATTAATATAAGGAGAAAAAGAGAGGTGTGGCTCTCAAGTTGACTAGTTTTCCGAGCTAAGGGTTTCCAAGGTAAATCAATGTACTCTATGTGTGTGCATGCCATTGCTATACTTAATTATTTTTAGGTTTTGCTAGCATTTCTTTTCTTGTACCAGTTAATTTTTTTTAGATTCTGTTAGTATTTTTTTTCTTGCATCAGTTTATCAAACTCTTCAAAATCAACCTCTAACAATAACGAGGTGTCAAACATCAACTTTGGGCTTGAGAGATAAACTTTGAAATGTTTAAATGTCTTGTAAATTCTTGTTTTTTACTAAGACAATGGTTAAGAAGTACACTATAAATTTAAATTCTGATTTTTGAAGTTCGTTTTGATACTTGGACGTGAAACTGTTAGTTTTTCGGTTTACATATCTAAATCACTTTGTTTGTATGGAATACAATTTGAGTATAGACACATTGTTTTAACTTTTCTATTGTAAGGTCTTCGACTATATGGGCGCAAAGATATTCACCCAAGTCCTCAAGGAGACGAAACTTGGGGTTGCTCTGGCACCCAAGTTGGGCAAGTCGATGCCTTGGGAATGAGAACATGCCAAGGGGATTGCCTAAGTATGAAGCGACGAAGAGAATGGGGCACGACCAAGAGGGTTTCACCAAGGTTGGGCACATCAGTCCCAAGGGGCATGACAATTGACGAGCACATGGGTTCTTTTGGGCAATCGGGTCCGTGAAAGGATACGACGATTTGTTTGGGTGACTGGGTCCGCAAAGGGATGCAATGATTCGTTCAGACACATGGGTTCAAAAAGGGGCAGGACACCCCCAAAGGACACAAATGTTCACAATGGTGACCTTTGGAGTCCCTATAAGAGAAAAAGGGTGCACAAGGAAGGCAGATTGGAAGACAAGTAGAGAAGGAGAGCTCTACGGTTCTGAGGAAAATGAAGAGGGAKATCTCCCTCAAGAATCCAAGTCRCTCCACTTGGGAGGACTTGTGTTTCCTTGAGGTGGATTCRTTGGACAATGTTGGGAAAAATTCTCCTWGTTTGGTTTTKGGGAATTCTAGAAATGCATCTCTGTTGGAGGCATGTGTGAGGTAGAACTAAAATCTATAAAGTATATGGAAACAAAGAGATGATGAGTATATGGTTGTGGGAACATCTGAGGTGCATCGCAGGAGGTTGCAAAGATGATTGTGATAAAGAATCTTGGTGTGACAAATCTATTTATTAGTATCTTGGTGAGGTGAGGTGAGTCGTGTGACTCTGCAGAAGTTGTAAACTGAGCTGGTAGTGCTCATATTGTAATTGTTTCACAATAACAAATACTTAGCCAAGTGTTAGGAATGGTTTGTGCCACCTGCAAGATATCTAAGTATCTCTTGTCTGTTTCGTTGTTGTTCTCTTGACTTCTAATGTTCATGGATGTATGCTTAAATATGACTAACTATTAAAGATGGTAACAAATGTCTAAGTATACAAGAGTTGCACTAGAGTAGGAGTGTGACTCGTCAGTATCCTAGAATGGAATATGGGTATTCTCTATGTGAAGAGGTGTAGTCCGGACAAAGTATCCTTTGTGTTTTACAGCAGCCAAGAGAGAATGTCATGGTGTCACATGCCCTCAAGAGGTGCACGATTGCAAGGCACATTGCGGGGACATGACAGATGGTATAACATCTTGATCGTTGTATATTTTGATGAAGGGTTGGAGATCTATTCACCACTATCTCAACAATAGATGGTATTAGAGCTTAATCGTTGCAGATTTTGAAGAAGGTTTGGAGAGATCTTCACCACTATCTTGACAATAGATTATATCAAAGATTGATCATTGCATATTTTGATGAAGGGTTGGGGAGATCTTCACCACTATCTCGATGACAGATGGTATCAGAGCATATTCGTTGTAGATTTTGGAAAAGGATTGGGGATCTCTTCACCACTATCTCGACGATAGATGGTATCAGAGAATTTTGGTACTCTTCACCACTCTTGTAGTTAGAACAGTTGTGGTGGGGCACACTTGTTGAGAAGACAATTTGTTGCAAAGGCAACTCAGTGGGAACGTTCGCAGAATTCATGAACGATTTGATGCAACAAACTTGTTCATCCCAGACTTTGCAGTAGACTTACAGTAGACTTGTGAACGATTGACAATGCAATGGAAAGGTCTAGTTGTGCACACACATTTTGTAGACCAAGAGTAGAGTTTGTGGTGAAATGAAGCACTTGGACAAGGTGGTTGATTACATAACTCATCACAGGGTTCATCACAGAAATTGTCATAGACATGATCGTAGAGGTAGACTTGATTGGTTTGATGCGTGACGAAATTCAATGATGGACCTGTTGTGAAAATGTTGGAGAGACTAGGCACAGAGTTTGTTGGAGAACCAAGCAGTTGGGAAAGGCAAATGAACGCATGATTTGTTGCAGAGATAACCGCAAAAGTGATCGCGAAGGGGGAGCAGTTCTAGGTTGCAGCAAGGTGAATCACTTGGGTGCATTTGATGATATGGGGCGACCTGGAGCATCTCCGCATCAAGTAGTTGGTTGGGAACATTTCCATCATGATTTCTTTGTGTCGTGCATCATCGAGAACAAAAATTGAGTTGAGTTGGGTTGTTGGTGGGTAGACTGCGAATTTTAGATGAGGTGTCTCTTTGCAAAGTTACAACAATTAGTTAGCAATAGTATGACTTAACATTCAAGCGATGGATGCATGGTGGCTTGAAGCAGAAGAAATGAAGGTGCATATATGGCAATGCATTGGAGAGGATTTCAATCGATTGCATGTGAATTTTGGGACTTAGATGAATTTTTGACGTGGACTGATGGACTCAACCTTGTATTGCAATGAAGGTCTTGGAGGCTTGTGGAGCTGCAAACGATGATTGAGGGGAGTTCATGCATAGATTTGGTTGCTTGAGGAATCAGAGGTCCAATACAATAGACTTATAACATGGTTGTAACAAAGGATGTGTTGATGATTAAGCTTCGTGAGACATCCTCTAGGACACAGACTGAGTGAGTCAGCATGTGAGAGATCCCATGAGTTGGGTGTGCCCATGATATGGGTGTGTCGTTCCTCTCTGAGACCGAGATGGAATGTTTTGTGCCCATGTGTGGGGTAAGGATACCCATGAGATGGGTGTGTCGATGTGTGTTCCCCTGTGTGGGGAGGATGCTCATGAAATGGGTGTGTCGTTTGAGATGAAATGATGTGTACCCTTGTGAGGGGTAAAGGTGCCCATGTGATGGGTGTATCGTTCTCCTATGTGTAGAGAGTTGAGACGATGTGGTACTCCTGATGATTCTGCCATGAGACTAATCCATATGGATGTCGGTGGCCTCCCACCTATTCCAACTAGTTCATTTTGGTAGTTTTCGAGTTTGGCATTTTTTTTTTCTAGTTTTCGGGTCCCTGACTTGAGGGGCCAGTTTGAGGCCCTAAACAACGTTTTTAGGGATCACGATAGTTGAAAATGACCTTTGATTAATAGAAAAAAAATGTGTATTCCTTATATAGACCTTTCCAATGGGCTATCGTGCACCTAAAACGAATATTGTATGCAAAAGTTACGACCTCAGGAAGTTGATGTACTAACTTACCCAAACGGGGCCCACATGACTTTTGCCGCTTCATCTCCTAGGGTTAGGTTTTTGGATGTCTAGGGTTTGTGACATTCTTGTTTATTGTAAAAAGGCCTTCAGAGCCTCATTGTAATCATCTTCTTGCGAATGAGCACAACAGTCACATCTCTTCTCAGAGATAAGCCATCGCCATTCCAACAAGCTTATTTTCCACTGCATTTTATAGTTTTAGCTTATTTCTTATTGAATAGAAAACCGATTTTACTGTATCTCTGTTATTCTGTGTTAAGCATCTTTTAATAATCTGTATTCATTTCGTTCTGCTCATAAAATATGGATCAATGGTATCAGAGCGATCTTCTCCTTGTCATCTTAATGCATGTCCAAAACGAGGTTAGGGTACAAAGAATTGGGTCTCGAGCTTGTTTTCCTTGAGGACAAAAGCTCTCACATGCCCAAACGACCTCTCATGTTAGGAGAAAATAAATATGATGGGACAAGAGATCCTTTCAAAATGTTGCTTGAGGAATCCCTCATGCAACAGAGGAACAAGATGATGGATAGTTTCGTGCAAATCCTTCAGTGGCTACCAACATGCGACACATCTTCCTCGAGCGGAGGCACCACCCCCTTCAAGGTACAAATCAACTTCGATATTCCTATATTTGAAGGTCATATAGACAGAGATGCTGTAGATAAGTGGCTGAATCTACTAGAAGGGTATTTTTCTGTCCATAACTTTTCAAATAGAGAAAAAATTACTTTTGTGCTCCTCAAATCCGTTCCCCATGTCAAAGATTGGTGGGAAAATTTCTGTGAGCAAAAGGAAATAGAGGAACCCTCATTATTTACAGTCACAACCACCTGGGAATCCTTTAGGGATGCTATTAAGGAACAATACTACCTTGTCGAAAGTTATGACGACTTGTATACCAAATGGACCACACTGCGGCAAGAAAGAGACCAAGCAGTGCCAGATTTCACAAATATATTCCATACCCTGCGCACCAAGATGGGTATCAAATATTCAGAGTGACATTTGGTGTTCAAGTATCACAATGCTATGCATAGATACATCCATACTGAAATGGAATTTATGGACATCTCATCCTTGGGCGCGACCTATCGATATGTCGTCAAAATCGAGCAATAGCTCAAACAAAAGACGTGACATTGGGATCATCACCAACAACATTGGGATCATCACCATGCAACATTGGGATCATCACCAGCTAATGCACACTTGCTTTGGGATCATCACCAAACTGGCGCATTACCCTTGATTCCCTGATTTAACTCCTCACTACTCTCCGTTCAATCAGTTAATTGAAGACTAGTTGACTAATTAACTCAGTTAGGTGGAAGTTCACTCCCGTAACTACCTGAGAGACTAGACTAGGTGGCAGTTCACTCCCGTAGTTGTTTGTGTGTGTCCAGATCACTCTAGACCACCACTAGGGGTCATTAGTTACTCATGTATCCTATATCTATTGTAAATTATTCACTCTTTGAGTGTGGAAACAGTTAATGAGAATTCTTCCATTCTTTCTCTCCTTCTTCTTCTTTCTTCAATTCTCTCTGCAAATATGTGTATTATTGTTTAGCTAGATCTATTAAATGGTTGTGAAATTTGATGTTGATCTAGATGCGTGTAATTTTGAATGACCTATGTTGGTCAACTATAATTTTTCCTTGTAATTGCTTAGTTGTTCAGGACTAGTTTTACAATTAAGTTTTTATTATATATATATATATATATATATCAAGGTTTATCATGAATAATGTTTTTCTTAACTAATGTCTTATGCTAAGGAGGGGTGTTAAAAATTTAAAGAGCTACTTTTAATTTCAAATTTATTTAATATCTTTCCTTGAAATTCATACAAGAGTAGTTAACTATTAATGAAACTTTATTTTATATTTACTCAATCATATACATATTTTAATAATGTATTCAACAAACACCAACATAATACCTTTATCGATAGGAAACAATGTTCACTTGTGTCTTCGAGGGGGCAAGCTCCAATAGAGCAGTGCTCTATTACAATAATTCTGAAGACAAAAAATTCTCATACCCTTGACTCCTATTTATACTAAATCTATCTACCAAAAGAACAATCTAGAGAAAAATCTTCTAGAAGCGGAAGCTTCTATTAGGTCTTCTTACATTTGACTTATTCTTCCTTATTACTAGGCTTTATTAATATTGGCCTTTATTACATGGAAAATTATATTATTCTACCTACTTGAGGGGTTAGGGAGGTTATGTCCCTAACAAGTGTGCTAAGGCATGAATTGATTAGATTTATATCTTTTGAAGTATTTGAAATGTACTCTTTTAGTGTATCCTTGGATATCCTTGAGGTTACTCCTATGGAAATGCCTTTGCCTTTGATATTTACCTCCAATTCATTCAAAACATTAGTTGTTGGATGTGGTGAACTCATGTCTCCAAGTGGGAGGAGGTGACATCTTTTGATTACTCTCTCGGTAGTAAGGTGCAAGCATTTACAATTATTCACTGACGTGGTGATATATCTCTCTAGGGATGCATTTGCTGATTGACAATTTTCTAAAGTTATGTAGTTACATTGACTCTCCCTCTCTCTCATTCAAGGAACATTGTTGGGTTCATCCTTTTCTTTTGTCTGCCATTTCTTTAGTTTATCCATGCTCCTTTGGACTCCTTATAATATCACATTTTTATATTTGATATTGTCTAAATAAATGAGGAATTGTGTGAGATGAGGAACTGGGTGGGGTAATCTTAAATTCATGCATATTACTATACATCAACCTTTGAGCAATGCTTAATTCATCTTATAGTTCAAAAGCACAAGGTTTGAACTTGTCCAAGCCAATCATATCTACTTTATAATGGGCTACTTATTTCTCTAGGGTGCTTATCCTTTTTTGTAGCCTTTTATTTCATTGACCATGATTTTTATGTTAAATTTAGATGCTTGGGAGAAAGAAAATATAGCAAAATTTGTGGCAATCAGGTTGGATTCATGTGTCTATGATCAATGGAATATCAGTGGTGACGATGAGGTCATGAATTCTAGGTAACTTGATTTTTTTTGAGGGATTTTTTACACTCATCCCTTCATCTTATGAAAGACAAATGCATCTAGAATTGTGATTGCTTCAAACTTTGAGGGGGTGAACTTTATCAAACCAATCTCTCTAAGAGGGAAATGGCCTTATGAAATGGATGACCTTGGGGATTTAAGAGATCTTTTAGGGTTGTAGGTTCCTACGTCCATATGCTATGTATCTCTAGTCTCCTCTTTCCTTTTTCTTCTTTGATTCTTCCTATTATCTTTTCTTCCGAGCTTCTACTTCTTGTGCAAGTTTTATATCTTCCTCTCACTACATCTTTTTTGCTTATTATTATTTCAACACTTCTTCTTTCCTATGTGATTTAGTGCTACCTTATATGCTTTTCTATTTACTATGATCCTAGCTTCTTTAGTTGTCACAAATTCCTTTTCTTTAGATTTCTTCTCTTGCCTTTATTTTTCGAACAATCCTTTATTCTCATATTCCCCACCTCTAGCATTCTTGCCAACTTAACAATAACTATGACATTAAAACAATAACTCTGGCCCCCAAAACCCTTAATTTTGAGTAAAAAGCACAAAAATCAGCCCCCATTTCAACAAGTTGCACTACCAGTTGTACCATTTTTTTGGGGTGGTTAAATTGTGACTTTATTGAAATTGTGGCCTTGACAACTAATACCATTGCGAAAAATTGACCCTTGAATCGAAAAGTGGTGCTTCCAGTAGCATCAATTTTATTTTTGGAGTAAAAATTATGACTTAATTGAAACCGTGGCTAAAAACGGGCACCATCACAAATAAAAACATAAAAATCTACTCCTAAATAAAAAAAAAATTGATTTTTTTATTATTAATTATTATTATTATTTTTTAAT
>SNQJ01S0106241.1:29930-42761 GCA_010110895.2 Picea sitchensis | reverse complement strand
GGAAATTTCTGAATGTGGGTTTTTTCATTTATGAAGTTTATGAAGACAGTTATCTCTAGGTTGCTAAGTGTTTGACAGAATTTCAGTTTGTTGATTTTAGTCATTAAAAATCTACATGGTATCAGAGCTTGTACTCTGAAGTTTAGTGGACAGCAATTTGGCACTTGGGACAGCAAGTGATTTGTCGTTGTATTTGCTTGAAGAAGGCAGAAAAGGTTCTTTGCCAGGTGGACAAAGATGACAAGAATGTTGCTCTTGTGGTAAAGGGCAACAAGAAGGACATGAGCAAGGTGAGATGCTTTGCACGTCACAAGACTGGCCACTACGCTTGTCAGTGTTCGAACAAGAAGGAGAAGAAGTCGGAACCAAAGGTGGCAGCATCAGCAGAGATTGCAGAGTTTGTTGAGAGACATGAGAGGGAGTTTTCTCTCATGACCGGTCCCCTAGGCAGTGGTTGCCTAGTGTTTGAGGACATTGAAGTGTGGTTCGTGGACAGTGGAGCTTCTCAGCATATGACAAGGATGAGGTTAGTGTTCTTGAGTCTTTCAAAAACAGACTCAAACTGTTGTGTGGGTGTTGGTACCGGCCCACAACTTGCAGTGAAGGGGGTTGGAAGTGTTAGATTCCAACTAGAGTCAGGAGGATTTCTGGAGGTTGTCGGAGTATTGTATGTTCTAGAGATGATGGTTAACTTACTCTTAGTGTCATCTCTGGAGGTTGATAGATTTGGAGTGGAATTATACTGTGGTCGGGTATGGGAGCTACTCCAGACACAGCAATGATGCTTGGTGTCGGGTATGAGAGGTTGTACAGGTTGTTGGGTAGACCTGTGTTGGGGTCCAGTGGATTTCTGGACTCAAATTCTATGTCAGAGAGTTGGCAGGTAGCACGGGAGAGAGAGTTAATACATGGCACTCAGTCTTCTTTCGGGACTCTCAAGGGACTCAGCAGGCATGAGTCGACACAGTTGGATACTCAGGAGAGTGTGCAGTCTCCTAGGAGCATGTCTTCAGTTCATGGTACAGTAGAGGTAGCAACGGAGACTTCCAATGCAGTGGGAGTCGTGGCTTCATGTTCAGAGGGAGCAGAGACTTCTAGTACAGAGGGAGCAGCTATGGCAGCTGATGAGATGGAGACAGATTTTGGTGGTGATACCAGAAGTACCTCCCTCGCTAAGAGGGAGTGTTGATTTTTTAGCTCGAGAGGTACTCCGCATGTTTTGTCTTGTATGCGGATGTTACCTTAATATTTACACTACCAGGCACTTAACTTTGTAATAGGTTTTATAAAGTTGTGGTTCTTTTATTAAAGTGACTTTTTTTAATAAAGTGTACCTTCTATTTTTAAAGTGACTTTATTTTCATAAAGCACTTATGTAATAAAGTGAAATTCACTTTAAATTTAAATGAGACATTTTGGAGGGAATGGATCATGACCCTTGATCTTGAAAAAGGCAAGATCTAATCTTGGCCTTTGGATCTAGGGTTGAGGAAGGTGAAAAGACACTTTTGGGGGGAAAATGTCATTTTTAGATTATAAAAGAATGCATTGGGTAGTGTGCAAGACATGTTGTGAAGACATCGAGAGGATGTTGAGAGCACATCAGGAGGAGAGTTAGAGAGATTTTTTGAGCATGCTTGAGAGAGGAAAGTGAGCAGCAAAGAGGGCACGTTTTCCAAGGAAGGAGGGCACGAATCCCAAGAAATTTTTTTTCCGAGTTTTGGGCCGAAATATTTTTCTATTGTGGGAGGCCATACTGTATGGATCCGTACAGTCCGTACAGTCGTACGAATTTGGCATGGAAATCGAGGCATTTCGGGCACGAATTTCGAGGCAGATTTATGTTTTTTGTTCGTTGTTTTTGGGTTGTACGAAACAGTCCGTACAACTAACTGTGGGCACGGAAAATGAAGCAGAAGGAGGTCGTACAGCAGTACAGTTTTGGCACGGAAAATGAGGCAGATTTATGTGGGACAGATTTGGGGCTGTGAGGTATTTTCCTTGGCTGGAAATGTAGATTTGTTGATGTTTTGTACTTTCTGAAGCATAATAATAAGATCTCTCTCTCTCTCGTTGGGTTTCCCCACATTGGGGTTTTCCCTAGCATTTGCCTAAATTTCTGTGTGTTATTGGGTTGTTGTCCACTATGTGTTTTTCCGCTGCATATTTTTGCTTAGCAATGTGTATTTCTGCTTATGGAAATTTTTGAATGTGGGCTTTTGCATTTATGAAGTTTATGAAGACAGTTATCTCTAGGTTGCTAAGTGTTTGACAGAATTTCAGTTTGTTGATTTTAGTCATTAAAAATCTACACTAAGAAGGCTTGCTTTTGCTTGCTTTCTTAGTCAAACTTTGCTAACTTTCCATAGCTTTTCATTTGGTATTTTTTATGCAAAATCTAACATTCTTTGCAGGTTCTCCCAAAGCACTTTTGGGCACATTTTCCATCAAATAGCTTGTTGTTTTTGCAGGTTTAACAAACAACCAAGGAGAAACTCTGCCCGATTTTTGAGGATCCAAAGCATACGGACCACCCAAGGCACCTAACCTTCTTCCAATATCATTTTTCCATAAAATTTGTAAGTTTGTTGACCTTGGACTTATAAAGGGCCATCAAAACTTCTTCCAAAAAGATTGTAACTCGAAATAAGTGGTGGGATCACCCACTAGGCCTCTCATCTGCCCACCCCCAGGGGGATTGTCTCCTTTTTGCGTTTTGTCTTTTTCATGTGCTCATTTTCATTTCAGCAAGTTAAAATAAATCTACAATAAACCCAAGCACCGCAAAACAGTTAGCTTAGTTTCATTTTTCAGTTAGTTTAGTTTCATTTCAGTATTTCAATTTTTGGCAAAGTAATAAGCCTTTCCCATCATTTCCCTAATATGCTCTCAGCCTCGCCAGCTCACTGGATCTTGGCAATGACCCAGAGAGGGTTTTAACTGTGTGGAGTAACTTTAATAGGGAAAACCATTCGATTACTATTGTTCAATACGGGATCCTACCGGCAGATTGACTTGTGAATTCAAGGGGATATTCATTGATATTAGTTCTCTCCCCATTGGAACTCCTTCCAATCCTGCTTGTACCCATTTGAGGGATAGTGGTGAAAGAAAACACACATCTTAGTTTAGATTTCATTTTCACACTTACAATCTCCAAGAATGCACTCGTGAGTGGACTTGCACTATCTGTCCATATCATTGAATTAGCCCACTAATTCAACCGGTCATCTTTAACTAATAAAATGAACCAAGAGCATCGCAACACATTCACCTTGCGGCAGCATTCTTACTTTTGGCACTGGTCTACAATATCTATATTTGCTTATTGTCATTTACTTTCAAACTACTCTCATTTGCTTTCAAGCATTATCTTTTGTGTTGAAGTACTTTATTTGCTTAATATCTATCACATAAGCAATCTCTATTTGTGTCATTATTTGTTGTTAGATTAGTTGTATTTGCTTTTGTTTCACTTTAAGTCCTAGAATAATATTGTGCTTAGTTTAATCAAGCCTCAGATTCTTTTATTAGGGACTACCCCCCTTGGCTTTGCTAGGAGTTAGCCTAGACGGAGGAGTCGAGTGTCAGGGGACAGCTACCCGACTCGAGACTCGCCCCCAAGGCCACACCCAGTGGATTGAAGATTTCTTCCACGTGACCCAAGGTGTGGATTAGGCGGCAACATAGTGGAAACCTATTAACCATGCCCAACATCTCTTAAATGTAGACAAAAATGTGCCTACATTGAACTCTGTAAATTTAGTCCAGAATCTAATCTCTTTAAAAAGGTAATCAGAAGTGCAAGGTTCTATTTAGAAAGATTGGTGATGGAGTTATTACAAGAACCTATTTTTCTAGGAAACAAACAAACTTTGTGAGACGACAATGTTTACACCACCCATTGCAGAAAGAATTATTAAAAAAGTGGGGGATTAAGGACGGGGGGCATAGATCAAAATAGGAGCTGGATTGTATTTAACTGAAGTTTGGCAGTTAAGGACAGGCATCATAACTCGGGTTTAACAAATGCATTTTAACTTTTGTGTTATATGTCGAAAAGAGAGACAACTACTCATGTTTTTCAGGGATGTTGAGTGCCTTGAGAATTGTGGGGATGGATCTCATCATAGTTTCCCACCATCTTTGTCAAGCCTCTATATTGGAAGGGAGTGTTTTAGGGGATGTATGGATGATCAGGCAGCATGTAAGAGGAACATGGAGTACTATTTGGCTGACAAAATTACTTTCTCTGGAAAAGAGATGCTAAGACACCTTTAGTGGGAATGCTATTAAGATTTGTTTTAGATAAAATTATATTTTTAAAGATAAATTAGTTGTAGACTTTTCTGCTAGGATGAAACCAAATAGAAAAAATATGACTCTTCAGAGATTGGTGCTAAGGAAGATGCATAGGCACTGCTGACTTATTTTGATATGCGGTGTCTTCTTGGATGCCATATAGCTATCAGATGATATCTATGTTGTAATGTTGACTCATTCAGTGTTATATATTACACTTGCTTTCCATTAAGGAACTAATAATACCACAAACCAAAGGAAACAATGTGCATCTCAATGTTACAAAGAGACTAAGCTACCTTTAGAGTACACCCCTAAGCCACCATTTATCGTCATGCTAATGAAAATTTGAAACTACAAGAAGCAAATCCAGTAATCATGAGAAACACAAGCTTTGAATTGGAATCTAAAATCAAAATAATACCCATGGACGTGATCAGCATTCTGGAATCGAGCAGCATCTTGGCCTCTGCACTCCACTATGACATCTTGTTCCCTCTTGCTCTGCCTTAGATCAGGTATTAAATGTAAGAGTATTATGAAATCAAGCAAAATTATGTATCAAAAACCCTAGGTTTAGGAAAATAACACGAGAAAATGTGAAAAATACTTTTGATGCCTTGACACTTAAGCAGAAACATCTAGTACACATGGGTAAAGAAATTGTCTTTTGACAACTGAATGCTGAAATGCAAAGCCTGAGAGACAAAAAGGTGATCTGAACAAAGGAAAGAATCAACGGACCAAAAATGTAACAAAGCTAAAATATGAGAATACTCTCAAGTGTTTAACTATTGTTCACACAGAAATGCTTGCTAAGATGTCCAGATAATACAACCCACATTAAAAGGTTCCGGGGCTAAACCGATAAAAATTTCAAAGTCTGGGACATTTTCATGCAGTTTAGCTTGCTTGCTTCAATTTAACGAGTGTAATTAGAGAAAATTACATGAAGACACCACAACCATGCAAATTTGAAATGAAAACAACCTGGTGCATAACAATGCAGAAAGGCCCTAGAAGTAAACTTACAAAATAGTCAAATATTGTAAGCTTAATCAGTCGATAATCTTCACCTCTACTACACTCCCTCTCACATGGCAATTCTGCAACATTTTAAAGAACAGCTAAACAGTCAGCTCAAAACAGAAAAAATTAGTTCATGTCTCAACATATCAATTAACCCAAGATTTCAACTTGCATTCACTTAAAAACCCCATTGCTAAAATTGAAATTAAAAAATGTGACTAGTATCATAAATACTAGGGAAGAAAAACTTCAATTAATTTTTAAACACCCAATGCTGCTAAAAGGCTAAAGCATCTAATGGAGAGGAGAAAATAATTTATTTTTCAGTTATGAAATGAAAACAACCCTTTATATGAAAGCAGGCCTACACTAAATACATAGATAGTGTTACCCCTCATACTGTATGAGGTCACATTCGTGATTTTTATCACGATCCAGTTGCACAAGACTAAGCTTCTGATGACATTGATTGATTATTGGAGATATACAAGGGTTGTTTTATGGATGCACACACTTCCCATGGCATTACCTTTATGTATCTGCTGACTAACTACCTCAACAGTTAAGTGTGTGATGTCTAGAAGAGAGTGGATAGCGCAGAGTGATTTACTCATGCCCATAGGGCCTAACAAGAGCACCATTGATTGACCAGTGATACATTACTTACAGAGCACCAGTGGTACCCTTGATGTGTTTCATTGATATGATGGTATGTTTAGTATGAGGTATCATTCTTCAAATGGTTCTAGGATGGTTAGTGTGGTTTGACATGATGTATATGATGATGTGGTAAAGAATTGTCTCGGGGGTGGTTTTCCTAGTACACGGGGTTTTATTTCACATGATGATGGCACATTCCTATGGTTGATATTATTTTATTAGAATGCCTAGTTTATTGACCCCATTTACATGCTTCTAGAGGTGATTATTGGTGCATTTGATGTGGATACACCCTCCTAGTGATAGCACCCTAGCTCATGAGGCTATATTTGTTGTTTATTTCACATTATTATGAGTTATGACATATACCTTAGTTTAGATGGAGCACCACCCTTTGTGCATATTACTGCACAAACTAGCACCTTTAGATTAAAGTCCAAAAGATTGGTACTAACCTATGGGCAACAAAGAGGGAGGCCAATGTCACCTCACCAACCATATTCACACTTTAGGTTGGCTCTTCTCCAACTCAAGGGGGGCTTCACTAAGGTAGGGATTGCTAAAGCTTAGGCAATAAGGGCTCAAGGTGAAATCAAGAGTAGCTTTAGCAAAAAGTCTGTTGTAAAATAGGTTTAAAAAAGGGATGGGAGGATCAAAACTAGTGTCAAGTTCATTGGGCAAGTGGTGTCTGTTATTGCGCAGTTTGTATTTTGAGGATAAAGGAAAGGTAAGAGAAAGGCAAAATAGCGAAACTGGAGACTATCCTACCACTGTCACCTCAATAGGATAGTTCTTTCTGTTTAGGGTGGTAGGCCCAGGGGAGACATCCCCGGTGACCTAGGGTTTTGAGAAGGCAAAGGCTTATGACTAAGTAAAAGTTTCCCCCTCACAAGTCACCACCGATCAGAAGGTCCGGCTAAACAGCCAATAAAGAAAAAGATAAAGATAACCAGAAGTGTACCTGCCCGGAACAAAGCAACAAGAAAACTATATATGTGCAAGATCACTTGTTGGTTAGTACTTCATATAATCAAGGACTTTCTGATATAAAGCAATTGATAGATAATATTGATGAAGCAAATCAATGATGTACAATAGCAATGATTACAATATGTCACTTCACAATAAATGCTAAAGAAGCTTCACAATGAGCAACAACGATTTATCATCAATGTCAAATACCAACATTCATCAGAAGCAACGACTGGCCAATCTTTCAATTGCTCATAAAAGGATTAAATGTTGCAAAGTATAAATATAACTCAAATGGATAATGGCAGCGTTAGGGTTAGTAGGTTAATCTAGGCTAGGGTTAGAAGATGTTAATAATTGTTCAAGAGTATTTGGAAGTTGTGATCAAGAACACTCAAGTAAAAAGGTCTTAGACTAGTGCTATCCTAGGGCAAATGGAGTCAAAGGTAGCGGCAAGTGTTGAAGAAGCAATATGATAATGGAAGGGCTAAAGACAAGAGAGTTTGATGGTGAAGTGTTGTTGAGCCAAGGCTTCAACAATCAAACCCTAGGGGAAAACGGCTCACTAAGGTGTAGAAACCCTAGGCCTTAGTGCGTTTTCCTCCTTCTTTAGCTCAAAGACAAGATAAAATCGGCTAGCATGAATAGTGAATGGTAGGCCGTTGCTATGGCAAGGCCCTAACAATGTCTTCAGCAAACAAAATAGATTCTTAGCATAAACTAGTAGGGACATAAAATAAGGACACCAACATGTGCTTATTTCCTAGGGTTTATTCCAGCAAATTCATTAACAAAATGCAAGTAAAAATACCATAACCATTCAAGTAAGGGAAGGATTGCAGAAATTCACTTACATTCACCAAGTATTATCAGTGCCAAACCCTAGTTGTAAACCTTCCACCAAGATAAATGCCAAAAATCACCAAAAAGAAGCCTCCTTCAACAAGTGCACCACAATTTCAGCTAATAACCCTAAGAGGGCCGAAAATTTCAAACCTCACCAAGTGGTGAGTGAAAGATGATGAAAATAAGAGAGTTTTAGCTCTCTATTTATACAATAGCAATGACCTTAATTTAAATTTAGGTCACCAAAAGGCCGACATGGCCAAAATACATAATAATATTGTTTTTACATTAAATGTCATAATTAAACCCTAATCAAGCAAATAATGAGGACGTCATGCCCTTTCAGGGTGACGTTAGCCCTTTCTAGGGCAACGTTGGCCTCCTGGATCAAAACGTTAGGCCTCCTTGGGCCTCCGAAACAAGCCACATGTGCCACATGTGCCAAAACTATCTCCCAAAACCTTCACAAATGTTGGATGACGTCATGAATGTCATGGGTGACGTCATGGCCTTCTAAGGCCAACGTCATGGTGGAAAAGGCACAACCCCCCTAGGTACAGGTTTGCTTAGCTACCTCTGGTGGAACATCCTCCTCTTCCTCGATGCAAACCCTCTGATCTATCTCTGCCCCCTACTGGGGTTTCAGCATCCATCTGGTGGGCTCTCAGCCCCATGGAGGTATGAACTAATCATCTCCCCATGTGTACCTGTCCAATATGGTACCTGTCTGTCGAGTATGATCCTGCACATCAACAGATACGCCCTCCATTGGCTCATAAGTCACAGGGATCATAGCAATGTCAATCACATCTAATCATCAATTTTATTAAATATGTGCATAAAACCCCTTTTACCCAGTCAAGTGTTCAAAGACATTATACAAATCTGCAAGCCAAGTTTGGAGGAAGTGACAGAACGTCCTATTGGGAAAATGCTCAGTGGATGTGGGATGTTTTCGGGAGAAATCAAATCCAAGTCATGTTAGTGGGTGAGGTGGTCAAGGGATGTCTGGACAAGGGGTGCAGTGATAGCAAGGAAATGCATGGCTGACCTGTGGGTGCCTCTGTAGAGGGTGAGTTGCACTTGTCCTGGATGAAAATGTTTCCAAGCCCGTTCATGCCTTTTATTCTTTATTCTTTATTGTTTTTTCTTTCAGGAAGCTAATCAGGGGACATTGCCCTGGCGTGGTGACCAGTGGTGGCAATGTTACCCACAAGCACTTTCACAAAAATGAGAAGGTTGGCTCGTGATGAGACCCCCTTTCTCTTGGCTATGCCACCAAGAGCCACTACCCTGGTATGGTAACTAGCTGCTAGTAGTGTCATACCGCTAGATGCCCATGGACCTAATAGGCTAGCTTGTGATGAGACCCCATATCATCTGACTAGGTCTTGTTTTATTATTTTTTATGGGTCCCTTTGTTTCTTGTTGAGAAGCCTTTTACTGCTTTCTCAGGGATCCCTGGGCAAAGCATCTCGAGGTTTCATTTTTTAGGCTTTTATCTTTTGCCAACTACTTTTACCCTCTGGACCTTTAGCTCCTTCTTCCCACAAGGTAAGGTGCAACCCTTAAATAATTGGTCAACCCAATGCTCGGACCAATGTAATGGGATGGATGAGCGGGAGTAAGATGGAAAGTGGTAAGTATGATGGGAGCGGACGATGACTTTTCATGGATCCCCCTAGTGGAAACTCAAAACCTATGGGCACAAGCTTACTAGGGCATCCTGTCATTCCCCCTAGACATGATCAAGTGGATAAATATAAGATCCAAGCACCCGTTAGAAACAAAAGAACTAAATGCACATATTCAAACGCTTTGAGGATCAGAGTGACACATACCATGATACCCGAACTCATTACCTCATGGAGCAATATCTATCTCTGCTACAGGACTAGGCCAAGGTGATGGATGTTGTTGTTGCTGACAAGGTGGAGGCGCTGAAGAAAAGAAAAGATGGGCCCTCTAGGGCCATGCTCAAGTCGATCTGGCTCTCGGTACTCCATGTCTAGGACCTGTGGACCTCAAGACATAATGTCCTTAGTTATCCCTAAAGTGGGGGATAACAGTGTCAAAAGATTAAAATAGGAGGGTGTCTTCTTATGTGATTGTGTAGCTTGAATCAAGAACCTACTATAATATTATCTTCTTGTTCACCAAAACTAAACAACTTTTGTAGGAATCTAAATGAAGAAAGATCTCCAAATGTATATGAGGGTGTGCCTACTAATGGAAAATTGAAGATGTAGCTAATTCGACTTAAGAAAGAAGACACGTGATGATATTTTCCAGCAATATACAGAAAAGATTTAAAAGGAGATTGAATCACAATTAAATCTCTTCTTAACAAAGGCACAATCTTCTTAATGAGAAATTTTCTTACCTATGCTCTAGCCCTTCAATGACACATTTGATACAAAAGATTTCAGCCTTAGTTTTCAACAACTTAAGTATAAAAGACAAATTATACCTCCCAAGAGAAATCCATAACTTGCATTGCCTTCAAGATCTTCAACAAAAACTCTTCTTAACAAAGGCACAACTTCTTAATGAGAAATTTTCTTACCTATGTTCAAGCTCTTCATTGACACATTTGAAACAAAAGATTTCAGCCTTAGTTTTCAACAACTTAAGTATAAAAGACATATTATACCTCCCAAGAGAAATCCATAACTTGCATTGCCTTCAAGATCTTCAACAAAAACTCAATAGCAGAGAGTTCCCTAAATCCAACCATAGATCAAATGGAGAGAGAAAACCCTTATATAGGTTTCATCTCTCTCTCCTCAACAATAAAGAAGTATTTGATTTGTTAGATACATTAGTTCTCCAAGGAATAAGAATAAAATATCTTCTTAACAACCTCCTTACTAAAAGTAGCAATGAGATATTGAGATCAGTATTCTTGTCCAAGAAGAAACAATAAAATATCCAGGAAAACAATACAATAATGCTCTCATGTAACCAACTCCATGAGACAAGTCAACAATAATAAAAATATGGAGTTGGTTATGCAACACCCTCCAAGAATAGCACAAGAAGGTGGGACGCATCTTCTAAATGAGTGGGTTGTTGGTTGACCATGAGATAAGCTTCCATATATGTGCCAACCAACAAAGCAAGTAAACAAATATCAAGGGTGTGCTTATCCATGTGGCATGTATGATCAAAATGCAGCGAGGGTTTTTAAAACAACATATTTGAAATTGTTGTAACCCCTTAATATTTATAGGATTTTTTATTATAACCAGTTTTCGGAAATGTCACAATCACTCTGCATCGAATGGCATTGATTTGGCAACAATCGGGGCACTCTAGCAAAAGATATTTGCTAATAAGATAGCACACATCAGTCAAAGTACCCTCTCACATGTGCCATCCCAAAATAGAAAGACCAAGTAAAAATCCAATGACCTCCTCAAACCACTGCAAGAAAGGTTGCACCACAAGAATATCTCCATAAATGTGAAATGTTACCAACTCAAACCACATGTGTGTCCTGCAAGGCTGGGGCATCTCATCAAATACCTTGAAAATTGTAGAATGCATACTCCATATGGCACATGTGGCTCCAAAAGGAAGATGTCCCATCAAGATAACCATAAAATAATCCATAGTGTCGGCTCCAAGGTGACGACAAGTCAACAATCCATATAATAATGCTATGAGACACATACCAAGTCAACCAAAGCTAAACCAGCTCCAAGAAGAGAGGACAACCCCATCACCTAGCAATAAAATAATGATAAAAATGTGATGATGCCTCCACATGTGTGCCAACAAGGTAAGTGCTCCACATAGAACCATCATAACAAATCACGTCTAATGTGAATGATACTAAGATGAGCTAGGGTGCTCAAGAGATATACCTTCCTTTAGTCAAACGAGAGCCAAAACCACCATTAAATACTACAACCATCCTCCAAATGTGTGCCTAGGGTGAGTGCTCCACAAAGGATCATAGCACACGCCATAATAAAGTCTAACGTGTGTCAAAACCCCATAAGTAAGCTAGGGAATTAAATAAGGAAACTCTAACCACATCAATACCCTATCGATTAAACCAATATATCACATTGGAACAATGTAAAAGTTAAAACTAGGGTCTATGTGCTAGGCACTCTCCAAGTAAGTGTGTAATCCTCATGTGGAATAGACCACTAAAGTGCTAGAATATGTTGAAATACTGTAACTTCGAAGAATATTCTACCCAAGAGAGAGTTGAATAATATTATTATATTATATTTAGTTAGGCCCTACTGTGCCTTAGTAAAAGTCGGCCCTATTGTGACTTGACAATTAATTGTAAATTAAGAGGGTAAAGTGATAGGTCGGCCCAGACCTAATTATAGGCTGGCCAAACCACTATTTATATGAGAGGTCAGTGCCTCATTTCGACACACACCACACTAGCTCTGCAACTATGAAGAAGTGCGCAAGTCTTGGAGGAGAAACTGTTGCAACTGGGGGTGATGTCAAGGAGGGTTTTGGTCTATCTCTTGGTATTTCTTGGTTAAGTGGTGTGCTACTCTTCCTAGTGAAGGAGTAGAGGAGGATCTTTTGTTCGGTCTTTGGTCTATCTATATTGAGGAAGTTTTTGCTTGGTTTTCTCCCCCGTGAGGGTTTCCCAGGATAATCTGTGTGTCTCTATTGATTCTATGATTGCCTCTCTTTCAATGATCTTATTTATGAAGCTAATGTGCTAAATGATTATAACAATAAACAAGAACCGTAACTGCTAGATGTATAAGTAAAAATTTAATAGGATAAGCATAAGCATATAAACCATGTCCAACCGCCATGATGAGGCAGCATGCTCTATAGCCATCAAAAGTATACCAAGAGGGTGATCCATCAATCCAAGGATTGCAAATATGAGAGGAGCTACAAAACCATAAGCCAACTAGCATGATCATCTAACAAGGAGAAATGAATCTCCTCCAACCCAAAACACCAACTCAACTAAGAAAAGCATTATCCCCAAGCAAAGAAGGAACGTGTATACACCGAATCTATCAAAAA
>SNQJ01S0106239.1:29930-42691 GCA_010110895.2 Picea sitchensis | reverse complement strand
GCTTCATTTTATGTTCACTATGGACTGTTCAAAAACACATGATAAAATTCAACATATTTCATTGTGGATTGTTCTTGGGCCTATGGGGACTGATAAAATTCAACATATTTCATTATGGACTGATAAAATTCAACATAAAGATGAACTCTTGGGCTTATCCTACTATGTATTAATTTAAATGCTTCATTTTATGTTCACTGTGGATTGTTCAAAAACACATGATAAAATTAAACATATTTCATTGTGGATTGTTCTTGTCCCTATGGGGACTGATAAAATTCAACATATTTCATTGTGGACTGATAAAATTCAACATAAAGATGAACTCTTGGGCCTATCCTACTATGTATTAATTTAAATGTTTCCTTTTATGTTCACTGTGGACTATTAAAAAACACATGATAATATTCAAAATATTTCATTGTGGACTATTCTTGGGCCTATGGGGACTGATAAAATTCAACATATTTCATTGTGGAAGGATAAAATTCAACATAAAGCTGAACTCTTGGGCCTATGGGGATTGTTATTACTCCTTTCCTAATTTTCCATTAAAAAATTGATGGTTGTCAGAGATTCCAAGGTCACTATCGACTGGATAAATTCCAAATCCAACCTAAACTTGATATATTTCAACAACCGGAAAGACAAGATCATAAGCTTAAATAATAGATTTGAATCTATCAAATTTATGCACGTACATAGATAGTTCAAAAAAGTAACAGACAAGATCAGAAGCTTAAATAATAGATTTGAATCTATCAAATTTATGCATGTACATAGACAATTCAACAAAGTAGTAGACAACCTCTCCAAAAAGGCACTTAAAGGAAATTGTGGTTGGCTCTTTTATGAAGAAATTGTTGATGGAACAGTTGTCTGTACAGAAAATTTTTACATTTTCTAGCCTGGATCTTTACAGATGTCTATTTTTTGAATAATTTTGTATATGACACTAAATGACTTTTTATAACTTTACTACAATGTAAAAATGTGGAAGGAAGGAAAGACTACAAATATTTTTTTATCATCACTTTCTAGATCCATATGTAACAAAAAAAATCGTTTGATTCTAATAGAATAACAGTGAAATTGCTCTTTTAAAGTGAAAGAAAAAGAAAGAACTAAGAAAATTAGTGTAACAATGGGTTAGAAGACATAGAAAGAAATAATCACTTGAACAAATGGAAGAATGAAGAAAGCCACTATAAATATTACAAAGTAAGAGAGACACACACAAGGGGCTCTACACACACTTGAATTTGAACCTAGGGCATTTACATGGTCTTTATCATTTTGATATTTTCAGAGAGACATGGTCTCACATTTACATCAAAATCTCAATTTACATCAACATCTCAATGAAAGGTTTTAATGGTCTTTGAATTCACCTTCTTTCTCATACGAACAACTATGAGAAAACTACAAAGATAATAACAATAGTTAAGAAAAGCACAAGAAGAGATATTGAGATCACTCATGTAATATTTTGTCTTGTCTTGATTTTACTTGCACTATGTTTATTTATATAAAATATTGGATGAAATAATTTCAATATACTATTTTCTTGAATTCAAAAAAAATCATCAAATTTTATAGTTTCTTATGAAATTTCACAATGAAATATTCAAGAAAATGTGAAATAAAAATTAAATTTTATAGTTCGTCAAATTGTATAGTTTCTTATAAAATTTCACAATGAAATATTCAAGAAAATTGGAAATAAAATTTATAGTTTCTCACTTATAATTTAAATTTTGTTTGATTTGCAAATATGGTTGAAAATAGTCAAAACAAGTCATCAAATTTAATATAAGTAAGCGATCTTCATTAAAATTTATATTGATATTAAAATTTATCATAATTTAAAAAATTTCTAAGCCATCAATAGTCCCTTATAATGACATGGAAATGGGCCCTAGTTTTAATATGAAGTTATCATTTTCATATGAAAAAACATTGAACAATCAAATTGCAAATAATGAACGCATTTATCCTATATGTAGTAAATTGGTTACATGCATTAAAGGATTTGTGTATATGATTTGGATAATTTGTAGGATTAAATTATAATCATCCAAAGTATAGGTCAATTTAGGTTCCCTAGATACAATCTATATGTTCTTCCCTGAAATTGTAAATAAGACTTGATGAACTTTATAATTCATGGGAAATACAATTTTTCTTAATTGAATGGACTATGAAAGTAAACTAAACTGGAAATGATTCTAGAATCCTAGATATTCATAAATGCATATACTTTCAATGCAAAATAAAAAATTCTGGAATGTACATGTGTCACTTACATTTTAAAAAATAGTAATGGTATTCCATCTTCAATTATTCGTTTATGATCGACTTTGGACATTTTCCATTTTCTAACTTTTGTTTTTGTTTTTATTGAACTTATATTAACTTTATGCGCGTTGCACATACCAAATGACTATATTGACAACTTGTGACATCTGACTAGTAGTCTTGAAAGTGAACATGAGTATCGGTTTGATGGGCTTCTTGAAAAAAATATCCTTTCAATACAATGGATCATCTATCATATATAAAACCGTTATCATCAAAATGTTCTAATAGCCTCATATTTTGTTATGTGCATTGCATCAAATAATATTTCACATTTTCAGTGTTGTTTATGTAATATTCCCAAAAATAATTAATTATTAAAGTCTGTATGCACTTGGGAATTTAGTTCCGTTTTTGGTAAATTCGAATTTCGAATTTGATTATTTGTAATTAATTATTGTGACTGTTGGGAAAATATTGGATTTTCTCAACCAACTCTTTAACTATGAAACTTGTAAGAGACAAATATTTTTATATTAATTGTTGAAGGACAAATGGAACAGCCAGGTTGAAATAAGCTTACCATGACTCCATGAGTGGGGAACATGCTTGAACTACCTCAGGGATGAATTTTACAAGTGGCAAATGAGGAATTTGGCCATTGTCAACCCTTGAAAATCAAGGATTTGTAAAGCTGTGAAAATTCCCAAGGGGGGAAAAGACCTAGGCACTAGATGTTTTTTTCATATACAGCATATGGGAGGAGGCATGACGTTTCTTAGTATGTTGGAGAAAGGATATCACTTGTTTTTATGAGCATTGTTCTGAGTGTGAGGCAAGGGGAATTCTGATCTGAAAGAGGAATATAGTGAAAGAGGAGCATTGGAGTTCGCCCTTATGGATTCATGGTCAGGCTAGGGGGTGAACGAAGCCAATAGTTTGGTTGTTCTGTTCTATGGTTCGGTGGAACTTAGTTGTTCCATTTGTTGTCCCAATGCTTTGTTTAGATATGTACATCTACTTATTTTCTTGTTGAATTGTTTTATTGATGAATAGCTGGTAGAATAAAATGAATTGTATAATAAGCCTTTACAATTTGATTTTATTCTTTAAGTAGAGTTAAAAAAATCTATGGTGGATGTTAGTTGTTAATGAAGTTGAATTCTCTATTTATGTGCATACATAGGATATGCAGGAAAGCTAAATAAAATGAATTATTGCATGGAAATTATAATCGTTACCGGGTATGTAGATATTTATATATATAAGTATAGAATTTTACATTAAGGAATATTGGTCTGTGGTAAAAGCCAAACGAAATTATGGAAACGAAGACAAGAATAAAAATATATCTATATATATGTAGTTTCTTGTACAAAATTTCAGAACTACACATACATTTAATACTCATACACAGAAAGATTATAGACACTTGGACCATGTGAATTTCAAGTAAACGTCCCTTGATAAGACTGTACCAAAAGCATAAATAATTTATTGTTCATCTTTACCACAATAAAACCATAAACGAAGTTTCAATGTTATAAAATACATATTATAGAGACTACTCAATATGTAATCGTATTCATTTGGGTTGTAGAACAATCTATGCGTTTGTTTTACAATAAGATGATAAACAATCTGTATAGCTAGAGGCTTTGGATCCAAGTCTTTACAAACAGAGTACCCTGGGTAAGGACCCAATACCATTTGAAAATGGAATCTGAACCTTCAGACTAACACTAGAATCAGAACTCGAATACCTTTTTCAAGCAAGGCTTTGTCCTGGATCCGTTGACTGCGAATGTTTAAGTCCTGCAAGGAAACCGAGAATTAGTAATTAGTGTTAAGACAATAGTCAACGGAATTCAAATATTGAAGATAAAGTAATGTTCAGGAAGAATCCACGAAATTAAAATAGTGAAGGTTCCACGCAGGAACAACACTTAGCTTGAGGTTGGCACAGGTGTATTTTTTCCCGTCAGTGTCGTTGAAGCGAACTATCCATAGTCCAAAGGGGAGGAGTGGATATTGAAATGACTGATGGGTACCCTCGCAATGAAAACAAGGGTCGCATTATTAATCTTGTAACCGAACGAAATTAAATCAATTGCTCAGAATGTATCAAGTAGATAGAACATTTTAAACATGTAATATATATGTTGCATAACCGGAACTATAAATAACACACAGTATAAAGCATGATCCACAGAATTGCCCAATTCAGATCACGGATAGGGTTACAAGATACTATCCTCATCATTATCTAAAACTACAGATTAATAACAAATAAGAATGCACTCAAGAATAGAGTTATGGATACCTAAAATTCGTTTACGCTAACAAAGTGAAATTAGACAAGTTAACCACGGAATTTCTAGAATAATAAAGTTTGCACAGGGTAAAGCATATTTCCCAGAGGTATTATTTCACAGCTCAAAATTACAGATAGGGTTATGAGACACTGGTATCATAATTGTCAAACTTACGAATTGATGATAAAAAAAACAGACAAGAACAGAGCATTAAAACGGAACCCAAAATATATTTTGAACCTATCTTAAACATAGATTCCAGGAACAGTGAATTTAGGGTAAATTCTACACCAAAATTTAAACCCTGGAAATTAAATTATTCACATCAAGAGAGGTCTCACGACCTTGAATTTCCTGTATAGATTATACAAAAACTAAATAGAGGGGTACCGCAGACAAGTTACTACCTGTGCACATTATGGGAAAGAAGAGTCTCGCTACAAACGCAAGTGCTTTTCCTTTATAACTTTACGTCGTGGGTTCAAAACGAAATGAATCCCAGTCAGTTCGGGGAGGTACTTTCTCAACTTTAAGAACCGAGGGTTTGGGCATTCATGCCTCCTCATTTCCTTACGAATACAAGAGATACATATTATAATACACAGAGAGCATTAGTTTTCAGTTACTCACACAGGACGCCTTATGCGGAGTTTTAGGGTCACTGTAACAGGGTTTTAATCACGGAAGTTTGGCGATACATACTGTGAGTGACTCCAAATAAAAATACAAGTCTAAATGTTAAAGAGACGACTGAGGTTATCTACTTGTTGACAGAACCCTAACAACATTTTGGTACTATCCCTGAATCAAGAAACTAAAAAACCGCCTGTGTAAAATGGCATACAAGTTAATGAAATCTTTGAGTAGTGGATGATTACCCTCACAGGAGAGATAAATCCGTAAGCCATCACGAGTTAGAAATTATGTATTTTATCCAGAGCATGGATGGAAATATTTCAGAAAGTTAAGACTAGCGAGAAGGAAGGTCCCCAACCAACAACCGTAAAGAAACTAGTTACAACGACAAACTTAAAATACGACAGACCCTTCCATACATTCTACAATTAACTCAAGCAATGGAGTTTTTGTGAACATACCTAATAAAGGAGGAAACCATTCGGATGTGTAACGTTTTCTTGCCTTACGCAGAGCAGGAACCCCCTTGTCGCCAGTGGTTACATGCAGAGTAGTGTTGTAGAGGTTAACATAGGACGATTTTATGAAAATGCACAAGAGTCAAAGGAGAAATGGAACATTAGTCACCCAAGTGACTCTCGTATCAAAAAGTAATGGAGAATGGATTCCTTGGGTAAACGGGCCATGTGAACATGCACGCATGGCGTATCCCCATTGGTCACAACAATCTAGAACCATTACAATGCATAAACCTCTTAACTCTCAACCAAAGAATTCAATGTTATCTACGGACATGTATTAATTGTGCCTTGAACTGAGGCCACTAACAATGTTAGTGTGAATCCTTGTCATCAAATCGAATGGTTGTCACGCAGGTCAATGAATATTAGGGTTATGACTTGTCTTTACAGATGGGATTCCAAAACTCAACGTTAAACATCCTCGTTCGATAAACCCTGTCATATTTACAACTGGTGTTTGTTAAATCCCGCTAACTACCATGTTAAAGGACTTACCGAAGAACTGGCGACAGTTAGAGTGCGCTTACAACTAGGGTTTAGTTGTTACGAGGAGACTCGTGTAGACAATTGTGAATAAGTTTAAACCCTTCAAGTAAGACATATGTTAATCTCATTCGTATAAACTCAAAAAATTACATTGCCTTGTATGGCCTTGGGTACAGGAACTTTATGGTATTGGTTTTTATATCTAACATTTTCGATTAAACAGTTCTTAATAATAAAGACAAAGGGGACTTGAATATATGGGATTGTTTGTAATAAAATTTGAAGTACTCCTTCATTTAGATATGAGGTAGAGAGTACCAAGACTTGTTTAAAAGGTGGAACTTTAGTGAAATGATTTTGTGGATCCCTTGATAAAGGTAAGAACTATGTAGGCTAGAGTTACTATAGACCTTATGGACATGACCAGTTCAAAGTTTCATGAAGAGGCTACACTTTAACATGTTATGACAAGTGTAACACATGTTTTGAGTAATGGTAATAGGCACAATTTCATGGAAAGGTTAATCACCTCATTTTAGTCGTTGGTAATACAAACAAGTACACGTCATATTCCGATAGTAACATTTTTAGTTGTAAACAAATCAAGTATAACGGAGTACAGGAGTTTTAATGCACCTTGTGAATTTTTTTTTTATTTGGTAAATTTGGGGTACATTACATATGGTATCAGAGCAAAGGTTACAACACTTGGAACTTAAACAAGGCCAAAAATGTTTTTTTAGTACATCCTTTTCTATTTAATGAAAAAACTAACAAAACGCTTACTGTTACAAATAGAAAAATTTTATTTATGTTGTGATAATGGCAGCACAGAATGAAGAGGAGATCATACTTGAGGAGAATATCGATCAAGGACCTCCTGGAGAGCCTAGGAAGAACAATGAAGGAAGCTTTGCCATCCATGTTGTGGAAACCATGAGGAACCTTATTGTGGAACTGCAAGCATTCAAGGCAGACAATGAGAAACTGAAAAAGTCACACAAAGACCAGCAGGAAATAAATTAAGTATTGTTGCATAGCATAGTAACAAAGAAGAGCCCAAAACACAACGACAAGGAAGAAGAGGTCACCAAAAGAGCCTCCAAGTATTCTGGTCTTGAAGAATAAAATGAGAACAGCTCTTCCGATGGCATACCGAAAGCAGAAAATAAAATAGCCACGGGAAGAAAGAGGAAATAGGTGGACCACTTGGAGGGATAATTTAAGAAAATCAAACCATCCACCTTTCACTGAAATACAGGACAGGGGAGGAGGTTGAAGCATGGTTACTAGACATAAAAAAAAAGTGTTTCCGGATCTACAATTATTCTAGAAACATGAAGTTAAGAATGGCCATTTATAACCTGAAAGGAAAGGTGAGTATATGGTGGCAGGACCTGAAGTTGGCTAAGGGATTAAAGGAAAAACAGATGGAATGGTCGGATTTCAAGAAATACTTTAAGAAACAGTATTTATTGGAAAGTTATTATGAGAGAAAAACCAAAGAATTTATGAGCTAAGATTCAGTCAAATGACTATGGATGACCTGATAAACAAATTCCTAGAATTATTAAGGTTTGTGCCTTATATCCAGGAAGAGAAACTAAACATCTAGCAGTTCCTAAGCTGCTTACCACAGTCCTATAAGGACAAAATCAAGTTTGAAAACCCCAAGACCTTAAGCGAAGTTTTTAGAAAGGCTTGAATGTGTTACTATCAATACAAATAGCGATCTGAACTTCCCAAGGCTTAGAAAGACAAGAAACATGACAGAATGAACCAGCGGAAGAAGGGATATCAACCAGCCCCTTTCCAAAATGCAGCAAAGAATTTCCCAAGGAAATATTTCCACTCCAATAACCAAAACACCCAAGGGGGAGGTAGACCATTTAATCTGGGAACCAAGAAGTTTGGGGATATCCCAATAGAACCATTAAAATGTTGGGAATGTAGAGAACCTCACTTAAGGAGGAATTGTATGTGTTTAACTTATACAACAAGGACCATGGTTCACAACCTGCAAGAGGCCTCTACAGTGGGAGATGTGGGCATAATCTTACAAAGAATCAATCCAGTTGTAGATGGCCGACAAGCTAATCACCAATCCACTGTAGTGGAAGTTGAAGGTAAAGTTAATAATAATCGTATTTTTGTTTTAATTGATCCCGGAGCTACTTTAAGTTATGTTTCTCTTGGTGTAGTGGATTCAAAAAATCTTAGGAAAGTAAAGCATACAAAATCTTGGGTAGTACAACTAGCAACAGGAACAAAAAGAAAAGTAACAGATTTCATTGGTGATTATGAATTTAGTTTAGATGGTCAAAACACAAAGTTAAATCTTAATATTCTACCGTTAGGGTCTTACGATATACTTATTGGAATGGACTGGTTAGAGAAGCATAAATCAATTTTGGATTGTTATGAAAAATCAGTTAGTTACAGAGATGAAAACAACGTTGTTAGGACAATACAAGGCATACGAAAACCAGTATTAGTTAGGCAGATTTCAACAATGCAGTTTAAGAAGTACATGAGTAAAGGTTGTCATATTTTTGCTATCCAAGTGACAAATATGTTGGAAAAAGAAAATAAACCTAGCCTAGAATATTTTACCATCTTACACAAATTTAGAAATTTGTTTGTAGACGAAATACCTGAAATGCCCCCAAGAAGAGAGATAGAATTATCTATCGATCTGCTTCCTGGATTAGCCCCTATATCTAAGGCACCCTACAGAATGAGTTTACCTGAATTAACAGAGTTAAAAATTCAACTACAAGAACTGTTGGACAAGGAATACATCAGACCAAGTGTCTCATTGTGGGGAGAAACAGTCATTTTTGTTAAAAATAAAGACGAAACTCTAAGATTATGTATTGATTATAGACAGTTAAACAAAATGATTGTTAAGAATAAATATCCCCTACCCAGAATCAATGATATGTTTGACCAAGTGGGAAGGTAAAAGATTTTTTCTAAATTGGATTTAAGATCTGGTTATCACCAGGTCAGAATAAAGGATGAAGACATAAGTAAAACAGCATTCAGAACAAGATATGGACATTATGAATTTGTGGTTATACCATTTGGTCTCACTAATGCACCAGCAACGTTTATGTGTTTAATGAATAGCATATTTAGTCAATACCTGGATAAGTTTGTTTTGGTATTTATTGAGGACATCCTAGTGTATTCAAAAATGGAAGAAGAACACAAAGAACATCTAAGGATAGTATTGCAGACATTAAGAAAACACAAGTTGTATGCAAAATTTGACAAATGTGACTTTTACCAAAAGAAAATACAGTACCTAGGACATGTAATATCTAAAGAGGGTATTGCAATCAATCCAGAGAAGATAAGAGCCATCACAAAATGGCCTATCCCTAAGGATGTAACGGATATCTGGTCATTCATGGGAATCATCGAGTACTACCGCAGATTTATAAAAGGATTCTCTAAGATTGCATACCCTATAACATCCCTACAGAAAAAGGGAACCAAGTTTATTTGGTCGCAGAAATGTCAGGACAGTTTTAATAAGTTAAAAGAATTGTTAACAACCGCACCCATTTTGAGGGTAGCAGACCCGAATAAAGACTTCACAGTCTGTGTGGATGCGAGCAAAGAAGGTTTGGGAGGTGTCCTAACTCAAGAAGGGCACATTATTTGTTACGAGTGATGAAAATTAAAAGAGCACGAACGAAACTATGTCACTCATGACTTGGAATTAGCAGTTGTAATCCATGCATTAAAAATGTGGCAACACTATATAATGGGCAGAAAATTTCTATTGTTAACTGATAACAGTGGTGTGAAATTCTTGTTTAGTCAACCAGATCTTAACGCAAGGCAAGCAAGATGGTTGGCCTTCTTGAGCGAATTTGATTTTGAGGTAAGACACATCAAGGGTAAGGAAAACAAAGTGGTATATGCCTTAAGTAGAAGAATTCATGGGTTGTTTGAGATAAACATTAGCAGGGAAGAAAGCGACTTTGAGCAAAGGATAAAGGTTGCAAGTAATAATGATGAAAAATACCTCAAAACAATGATAGATTTACAAAATAAGGCAGAAAATTTAGACAAAACATATATGAGTTTAGACATAAATAGATTACTAAGATTGAAAAACAGACTGTACATGCCAGATTCTGATGAATTAAAGCTAACAATTTTCGATGAAGTACACAATAAGCCATATTCTGGTCATCCGGGATACCAGAAAATGGCAACAGCATTGAGGAAATTGTTCTATTGGCCTAATATGAAAGGCGACACAACAGAATACTTATCTAAGTGCCTAGATTATCAACAGGTGAAGGCTGAACACCAGCACCTAGCCGGCCTATTACAGCCTCTACCTATACAGGAATGGAAGTGGGAGACTATCTCATTAGATTTTATCACAGGTTTGCCTAAAACTCAAAAACAGAATGATTCAATTATGGTAGTAATCGATAAACTTAGCAAGTTTGCACATTTTATTCTTGTGAAATCTACTTATAAATCTATTAACATCGTTGAAATATTTATGAAGGAAATTTTTAGACTACATGGTATTCCTAAAATGGTTTTTTCGGATAAAGACGTCAAATTTACATCTACGTTTTGGAAATAATTGTTTGCAGGGTTGAATACTAACTTGAATTTTAGCACAAGCTACCATCCACAAACGGATGGGCAGATTGAGAGAACGAACCAAATTGTGGAAGATATGCTACGAATGTACGTAAGGACGAAACCAGGTAAGTGGGATGAATACCTGCACTTGGTGGAATTTGTGTACAATAATGGTTATCAGACATCGGCTAAGATGAGCCCCTTCGAAGTACTGTATGTCATAAAGTGTACAACTCCGATTAGTTGGGATAACCCAGTTGAAAGACTTATGGTGGGACCAGAAATGCTCCAGGAAATGGAGAATATGGTAAGAAAAGTACAGCATAATTTAAAGGAGCCATAGGACAGACAGAAAAGTTACGCAGATCTGAAAAGAAGACACCAGGAATTTCAAGTTGGAGATCACGTGTATTTAAAATTCAAAGTAAGAAGAAGTTCATTAAAGCTAGGAAAGTGTTCAAAGTTGGCACCCAAGTTTTGTGGCCCCTTCGAGATCTTAGCTCGAATTAAACCCGTGGCATATCAACTTGCACATCCCGCAAATTTGAAAGTTCATAATGTATTTCATGTTTCTTTGTTAAAAAAATATATTCATGATCCTACTCACATGATCGATTGGAACATGGTGCAGGTGGAACCAGAAGGTGATTTCCAAGCGGAACATTTACTCATTCTAGATAGGAGAGAAACAGTACTACGGAACAGAGTCGTCGCCCAGGTAAAAGTGTAATGGAAGCACTTTAGTCCTGAGGAGGCCACTTGGGAATTGGAGGAACATTTGCAGAAATCTTATCCAACCCTATTCCGAGAAAGGAACGAACATTGAGGATAGTGTTGTACTGGAGGGGGATAGGATGTAATATCCCCAAAAATAATTAATTATTAAATTATGCATGCACTTAGGAATTTATTTCCATTTTTGGCAAATTTGAATTTGGAAAATTAATGCCATTTATGGAAATTTTGAATTTGGAATTTGATTATTTGTAATTAATTATTGTGACTGTTGGGAAAAGATTTCATTTTCTCAACCAACTCTTTGACTATGACACTTGTAAGAGACAAATATTTTTATATTAATTGTTGAAGGACAAATGGAATGGTTGGGTTGAAATCAGTTGAGCATGACTCCATGAGTGGGGAACATGCTTGAACTACCTCAGGGATAAATTTTACAAGTGGCAAATAAGGAATTTGGCCATTGGCAGCCCCTGAAAATCAGGGATTTGTAAAGCTGTGAAAAATCCCAAGGGGGGAGAACACCTAGGCACTAGATGCTTTTTGCATATACAGCATATGGGAGGAAGCAGGACGTTGCTTAGTATGTTGGAGAAAGGATATCACTTGTTGTTATGAGCATTGTTCTGAGTGTGAGGCAAGGGGAATTCTGATCTCAAAGAGGACTATAGCGAAGGAGGAGCATTGGAGTTCTCCCTTATGGATTCGTGATCAAGCTAGGGGGTGAACGGAGAAAGTAGTTTGGTTGTTTTGTTCTATGGTTGGGTGGAACTTGGTTGTTCCATTTGTTGTCCCGATTCTTTGTTCATATATGTACATCTACTTATTTTCTTGTTGAATTGTTTTATTGATTAATACATGGTAGAATAAAATGAATTGTAGAATAAGCCTTTACAGTTTGATTTTATTCTTTGAGTAAAGTTAAGAAAGTTATGGTGGATGTTAGTTGTTAATGAAGTTGAATTCTATAGTTATTTATATACATAGGATATGCAGGCAAGCTAAATAAAATAGAATTATTGCCTGGAAATTATAACTGTTACTAGGTATGTAGATATTTATATATATAAGTATAGGATTTTACATTAAGGAATATTGGTATGTGGTAAAAGCCAAACAAAATTCTGGAAATGAAGACAAGAATAGA